>JAAWXA010000014.1:18480209-18518237 GCA_038090715.1 Florisuga fusca
TAATAAATTCTGCTGCCACAAAAAAAAAAAAAAAAAAAAAAAAGACGAAAATATAAAATAAAATAAAATAATAATAATATAAAAAAAAATAAATAAAATGAGCTGGTTTCACAATTACCGAGTCAGCCCATGCAGCCCTTCCCTATTGTACAGAGTGGCATAAACCCTCCGGCGGCCTATCAGCTCCCTGGCAGGCAGGAGGCTGCGCTATTCAAAGCGAGAGATACAAGCTGCAGGGCAAAAACCTGGCAGCTCCCATCTGACCCCCCAATCCCCGGCTGGTGACAGCTCCAAGCTCCATGGCAAATTAGCCCTTCTCACATTACAATTGCAGGAGACAGATTCCATTAGCAGTATCTGAAATTGAGTGGAGAGCTGCTCCGTTATCAGACTTGACTCATAAGCGCCGCTATTAATCAGAGCTATGATAGCATTTATATATTTCAAGCTATCTGCCGCCGCTCTGATATTCTGCTACAAAGGGTTGATGGGACTTAGGGAAGGGAACAATGGAGCTTTCTGGGAAAAGCAGAGTAAATCAAGAAAGTCTGTGACTTCCGCACATTCTGAAGGGATTGCGGTTTACATAAATTTTCTCCCAATTGGAGATTGAGCTCTTCCTCATCTTACACATGGGATTTAGTTGTCACTCAATGGTAACAGCTGTGAAAAGGTGAAGCGGCCCACCGCTCAGAATATTGCCTCTGCTTTTAAAGCAATTAACCCATGAACAGGAGGATACCTGGTGATATCAAAGGGATTAAGCCAGGCAGTGCATTATTAACATTTCCTTGAACTAATTCTAACTCTGACTAGCTGTCAGAAAAGACTCCTCAGTCTTAAAAAAAAAAAAAAAAAATGTTCTTTTTTTTTTTTTTCCCCCTCCCTGCTTTCGCCCCCACCTCCTCTCCCCTCCTTCAAAACCAAGTAGAGTTATTGCAGCATAATGTACCTACTTGAGAGCAAAATGCAAATGAACAGATTTGGTAATGGCTCGGAAGAGAGTGAACTCAGTGCCCGTTTATTACGGGGACAAAGGGGGAAAATATTACAGGGACAAAGTGGGGAAAAAGGAAAAAAAAAATTTATCTGATCAATCAGCCAGAGGTCACAGGAGGTACTCTTCTAAAAGCAAATTAATACTCAAGTACCCTCCTTTCTTCTCTCCCTCCTAAAACTTCCAAACTACTTGTTACTAAGTGCAGCTGCTTTTGAAGCAGCCAAGATCTTCACACTGTGCTACGAGGGTGATAATCTGTGATAATCTGTAATCTGGAAAAATTCAAACAATCCCTGGGAGAGATTCCTCTTTCCCTGAAGTCCAGTATTTTAATTTTCCACGATGGGCAAGAGGGTACCGGCATGCCAGGTGAGAGCAATCCTCTTCTCATCCCTCCAACTTCTCCAAAACATGCCCCAAAAAATGAGTAGAACTATCTGGGGACAACTGCTCCAGCAAACCCCTGTACCTGAGGGACACAGAGTATTTCACCACACGTTGCAGGCAGCAGACAACTTTTCCCAGCACTGGTGAGTTTTAAGGGAGCATCAGGCATGTGGGTCCCTCTGGGGAGGACCACAAAGTTGACCCAACCTCCTGGTGCTCCAAAGATGCCTGGTCCTTCTCAGGGACCTTCCCACAAGAGCTCCAGGATACAGAGAACTAGAGCAAGAAAGCTCAGGGTGGTCAGGATGGTCAAGTGATTGATGATTTCAAACCTTGATGATTTCAAAATGATCAAATAACTTTGATGATGATGATTTCAAAGTTATTCATCAAATAACTATGAAGTTGATGATTTTCAACTTGCCTACTGTTCCTTTTTGTTGCAAGTGGAAGAAGAGCTGGCTTCAGTTTTTATACACATCCACAGTGTGCTGCTTGGAAGGTTTATGGGACAGAAAGTATATATATGCTAAAAAAATATAATTAAAAAATATATATTTATATATATTTTAGACCAAAACTTAACATCATACCCAGAACAGCAAACTGAAGAGATGTGAACTGTTTAATTTAATGCAACATTTTCCTCCTTTTCAAAAACCTGTGTGCAACTCAGCCAGAATAAACCAGGCAAAAACTTACCAGAAGAAGTTGGGCAACAACACCTTCTAGTCTGCTACTGCCTCTGCAGTAAATTAGCTCTGCACATTTAGATACAGCCAAATTATGAAAGGTGTACACCAAAAAAAAAAAAATTGGACTTAAAGCAGGGGAAAGCATCCTATTTCTCTTTGCAACAGAGAATGCAAAGAACGCATTGCCTGTGCAGAAAATGACACTTTGACAATCATATTATGAGAGGATAATTGGTTTACTTTGTAAACTTGCTATGCTTCGCCTCCCACAGTAAAACAAATAAATAGTTGTTTAAAGAAACAATCCTATAGCCGCACTTGCTGCGTCCTGAAAACATAAAAGCTGGTCCCCTCCCTCTTCCACAGTGAAGATGAATTATTTGCCTCAGTTACAATCCGTCTGAGAAAACTCGTTGCAAATGCCATTTTAGGATAATTACAAGCAATTTATCGGGACTATGTGGAGAGGGGGGGAAAAAAAAAAACAAACAACCAAACCCAAACGTATCTGAGAAATAATTCAGAGGGGGAAAGCGCTCGTTCCGCGATAGCCAGGATTGCTGACAAAAGGGCTTTTTGCACCGATGCGGTTGGAAATAACTTTAAGAAGCACAACCCGGACTTAAAAATCAATAAATAAAATAATGAAATGAATAATCTGATAGACTATGATTAAACGAATCAAGGAACAAGATGCTGGGGTTGCTGCCCGCAGCATCCCACCAGCCATCACCTGGCAGAGGAGAAATTCGATCCGAATCCCACACGTGCCGTAAAATCCCAAATAGCACCCAGCCACAGAATGAACCACGACTCCTTCCCTAAGCAGTAAAATAAAACAACCTGTCCTGACCTGCCAAGGAATAAACTGGGGAAATGGTTCTTAAATATAAAGAGTCAGCGGGGAAAAAAGGGAGAGATTTTACTGTACGGGGACGCCGGGAGGCACAGAAAAAAAGAAACCACGCGCGAAGGGTAAACAGCAACCTTGCCCGGCTGGTGGGGAGAAAAGAAAGGTTTTAGAGGTTAAGTTCAGGTCAGACAACAAATGAAATTGTAACAACCCAACTGACATTGTATAATGTCTTCTTCCACTCGATCAATAGGGCAGCGTCAGCCCCATTACCATAGAGATGGCTTCCTCCCCGCCAAAGGGGGGCTATTGTTTGAGGAGAGAGATTTGCCACTTGAACCGTGGTGCTCCCGAAGGATGTGTACTTCATCAATTATTTGTGTTCCTAACATCTCCATATTTTCATATTAACACCCACGTTTCGAGCAGCACGCGGAGGGGACGCTTCTTTTTTTCCTCTGGTACCTCGCGGGGGTGACCCCGTCAGAAAAATTTTTATGAAAGCACAAAAATGAGGGGGAATTTGATAGCCTGGTTTCCATCCTTTGTAAGTACGGACTAGCCCGGTTCAAACCCAAACCCTTTGCCCTCAGATATTTATGGATTTCACTCAGACAGTGCCAGTAAACACTTTCTGAACGATAGTTTTTCTCTTTAAAAGTGGGTGGCAATAGAAAAAAAAAAACTTTTTTTGCTAAATGAATGTCATAAAAAAACAAACAAACACCAGACGAATTCCAAGGTGCTTAAAAGGAAAAGCTGAATATTCTAATTTGGAAATAAAACTGACCCATAGCACCTTACAATTCATTAAAAAAAAAAAAAAAAATCAAATTGCTGCTAGGCTGAATAATTGATTCTGTCAGTGCCTTGCATGTATGAAATAATTTTCTGCAAGTCTTAATAGTTTCTATCATCTCTCAGCTTCAGGTTTTCCATTCTTTCCTCCAAATTTTATATCTGACAGAAGCAACATCTTCCAAACCCAATCAAACAAGAATAACAGAAAAAAATTAAATCTCTAAAAGTGGAAAAATAATTCCCAAAATTAACCTGTCGTTTCTCCCCTGCATTCTTATTTCTCTAAAGCAACAATCACATAATTTCATGTGCACAAGTTGGGGGCATAAGAAAAGGTCATGCTGGTGCTAGAACTAAAAAGTGGGGCAGATCTTCACAGTAACTCAAATAATGGGCACAGTCATAATTTAAATTAAAAAAAATAATAAATCACAATTCAGGATTCAAAACATTCAGCGACTCCTTGGAGGAGTTTTTCTTTTTTAATATAATCAAAATGAGTTCTGCACCAGGCACTGTGCACGGGAGGGCAGCCCCACTTCCAGTTCCCCACATAGGCTGTAAAATACAGGATATTAAATTAATTAACTCCAACTTAATTACAGGTATTACCCAGCAGTAAAAGCAAGCACTTGAAATGACTGTAACAGTATTTAGGAATTACTTCAGCAGTTCCAGTCAGGGTGCTCAGAAGCAGATGCACACTGAAGGTGATGAGCAGGGAAGATGCAGCTGGACAGAGGGACCTCATGGACCCAACTTTAAATGAGCTCAGGGCTCTAGGGCATGGAGGATTTGCCCTCTTCCCCCACCCCACTTATTCCTGCTTTTATTTCTAGGATGCACTTGCTCCTTGGAAAGGTTTTCCCAAGGGGTGACGTGGCTGTGGAAACGGGTGGGAGAGAAAAGGACTTCTGTCAAACCAATCTCACCCCCTCTCACCCCAATGCTCCCCGAGATAATTTCTGATTTCCCTGTCTGCAGCCTCAAAACCTGCCCTATTTTTTCCCCTGCAAAAGAACATCTGAAATTGTTTGTACGGGTTGTGATAATCCTCTCAAATATGGGTCAGGCTGAGGTTAAGAGCAGCCAGAACTCCCACATCAAAGCCGAGAAGGGTTAACAAACCCCCCCCGACCCCAAGCACGTGCGCATCCCGATTTTTCCCTCTTCTCCCAAGGTTAGAGGTCTGGAGGAGGGCTTTGACCAGAGTGTTCCCCCCCCTCCCAGCAGACACCAGCACCACCTACACTGGGAGAAGGTGAGCAGCACTGATGCTCAGCCAGGTCCTTGGGTACCACCGGTGGGCAAGTGCCCACCCGTCTCCGCCGCGAGCTGCGATTAAACCAAGTTCATGGTTTCCTGATAGGTGAAGCTCATCCTGTTAATTTAAACAGACCATCTGCATCTTTCCTGCACGACAAACTTCATTAGTTCTGGTTAGTTAAACCGAGTGGTGATTTGTGATAATGAGCCTGAACAACCTGTCACGGCTGCGTTAAGGGGAAGGGCGCACTTTTTTAATTGTTATTATTTTTATTGTTATTTAACAGAAAGAAAAAAAAACCAAAAAAAAAAAAAAAAAAAAAAAAGGAAAAAAAAGAAAAAAGAAAAGCTTTTGTGCATGAAAGAAGGTCAAATTCAGATTAAAGCACTGTTGGGTTAATCAGAGGAACTAATTACAGCTGGAAAGAGAGGGGGGGGCAATGCTGGTCCGAAGACCAGAAGGGAACAGAGAGAACCTTCGGAAACATCCCGAGCTGAGGGGAGAAAGCCAAAGAGAAAACACCCCAAACTTTACCTGAAAACCGTGTAAAAAAGCAAAGAGGCAGCAGCTGCTCCCACCAAACCACAGAGGAGATTGACCCGGGAGGCAGGAGAGCCGAGAGGCAGCAGCCCCATGGCCAGTCTGGCCAGTAGTGTGAAGAGGGGATAGCCAGGAGGGTGGGCGACCTACGGACAGAGATGACACGGGGATGAAAAGGGGTGAAATGCCATGAAACGCTGGGATTCTAGGAAATCAAAAGGAGAGAGCAGCACGCCGGGGTCCAACAGCAGGAGCCAGGGGGTCTCCGAGCAGCGCTGCTCCCCGACCCATCCCTTCAGTCCAATTTGAACTCTGTAAATAGATTTTTTTTTTTTTTTCCCCCCCTTAGTGGATTTGTCTCCACGCCTCGTCCATCATAATGAGGCGGTGAGAAAAGGAGGTGCCACGTTTCATTAGAGTGCTCTAAAGGGCTCCTTGTTTGGGTTCACAGTATATTAGGGTCATTCAAGAGGTTGTTTTTTTGTTGTTGTTTTTTTTTTTTTTTAAAAAAAAAGCAGCTTCTCAACTATTTTATTGGTTAGCAAGTTGAAAGACCACACTGCTATCGGATTACCACCGCGCTGACAGTCCTAAGGTCTTGCCTAAAGGGATCATGCACCATAATAAAGTTTATTAAATAATAAAACTTATTAAAATTGTTAACCCGATTTATTTTATTCTCCCCAGCTTATACAAAATTTGGGTTGATAATAAGCCAGCTACTGTATATACAGTAAAGCCTTTGCTTTATAATTTAGTTTAATTGGATTTAAAACTTGAAGTAAATTGTCGCGTGCTGTACTTATAAGTTAGTAAAAACTGTGGTTTGAAAATAAATTAATCTACTTTACTCCATGCTTAATTAAACTTCCTTAATTCCTAAAACTGTTAATGAGAGCATTGATTAAACAATAAAACTAATACTTACTCCAAGCTCATATGCGGCTGTGATCAGCTCCCCTGTGAAAAAATAATGTAAAACCAATAATTACTATTAGGAAATGACACTCCTCCAAAGTTTTCAAAATCCAAATGCTTGCATTGGGGTTTTGCATTAATTTGACTGGATAAAACTGTAAATCTGTAGAGATTTAACAGCATGAAATTTTCTGAGAATATTTTCTCCCTCTGATGTCATTGCACAAAATATCTTTTGTATGTTTTCGTGAGACTTTCTGTGAATAGATAAGTGAAAGTATAGGTAGGTTTGGGTAAAGAATGGCCCAAGACATTCAAAATGCAGACAATTTGTGCGTGTGTATTTTTAATTTAAAACCAACTGACTCCATAACTTCCAAGCACCACAGTTTGCAACGCTTAAACTGCATTGTCTCTTAGCCTGGTTGTGTCTCATTTCAAAAAAAAATAAAAATGCACAGCTTTATAGTTTTAAAGAGGGAAAACATAACCACTGATCATGCAAATCTGCATCCACAGATCTGGGAACGTTGCTCTCCCTTGATGCTAAAGCAATTTTTGCAGCTTCTGCTTCCCTAGTAGTTCTTTTTTTACCCCATTAGAAACACCATTTAGGTTTTGCATTTCATTTGTATTTTACAACAGGACAAATGACTGCCACGAGAAGATCCATGCTAGCCTAACAGTTAATAACACTTGACATTTTTAGAGCACTTGACACTGAAACATTTTGCAACGCTCCTGAACGATGTGCATGAAATAAATTCAGTAGGAGCAAGCACGTTTAGGGACAAAGGGCACAGCCAAGGCAAGGCAAAATTAAGAATTACAGCTGGTTTCCCTTCAAATTTCATGGTCCAGTTTTGTGGAGCCTGGTCTTACTGGTCCTGTGTCAAGGTCATGGTAGTTTTGTCCCATCGTTAGATGCTAAAGATGCAAAATGAAGGGCACTGTTGCCTTTAAATGCTAAATTCACAGTATTTTCATTTCTGCACGATTCCTTCCTTGCCATCCCAAGCACAGGGCAACTATACAAACGGCACCTGTAAATCTTAACATTAAACTGAGCAGTGTTATTTTAAAAGGCAGATGCCAGTCAACCCACTCTTGCTGTTTGTCACTGCTGTAAAATTACAGCTCTCACCCCATGCCAGCCCCGGGGACAGCCCTGGCAGTCTGCACAACAGCCTCTCTGATGGGGGCATTACCACCCTTGCAAACACCAGTTATTTTTAGTCCTCCCTTTTTTTTGTTTTGTTTTTTTAGGAAAGGTTCAACCTACTGCAAGACAGCCTGAAAGAAAAAATCAAGTGCAATAGGACGTATGCAGTTTCAGGCCCCTGAGGACAAGAAGGAGATTGAGGGGCTGGAGTGTGTCCAGAGAAGGGCAATGGAGCTGGGGAAGGGTCTGGAGCAGAAGTCTGCCCAGGAGCAGCTGAGGGAGCTGGGGGTGTTGATCCTGGAGCAGAGGAGGCTGAGGGGAGACCTTCTGGCTCTCTGCAACCCCCTGAGAGGAGGTTGGAGCCAGGGGGGGTCGGGCTCTGCTCCCCAGGAACAAGGGATGGGACAAGAGGAAACAGCCTCCAGTTGTGCCAGGGGAGGTTTAGGTTGGAGCTGGGGAACAATTTCTCAATGCCTGGAAAGGGTTGTCAGGGCCTGGCCCAGGCTGCCCAGGGCAGGTCTGGAGTCCCCATCATCCCTGGAGGGGTTTCAAAACCATGTAGATGTGATGCCTTGGGACATGGTTTAGTGGTGGCCTTGGCAGTGCTGGGTGAACTCTTAGACTCGATGATCTCAGAGATCCTTTCCAACTAAAATGATTCCATGATCTGTCATCTAATAAAGGAAACCCCACGTTCAGCATCCCAGGGGTTCCCCAGCACGCCTGCACATGTGGTTAATCCCATCACATCCCAGGGATGCTGCTCCTGCCACGGCTTCACCTTCATCAAAGTCCTCCTGGAGCAGTGTGAGCATCTAAACCAGCTAAAAATAAAAAACAAATTCATGCACTTTGCTATGATACTGGTTCGTATGATGGGCAAGAAGAAACCCAAAGTAATACAGACACAAGCTGCAAAAATACTGGTGGATGCCATTGCTAAGCTTGGAAAGCCAACAGCACAATCTTGGAAGAATTAAAGGGTGGGGGAGGAAAAGGAAAAAAATGTGGGGGGGAAAAAAAAATAAAAATGTTGCCAGGTTGCAGAGCTGTTGAATTCCAGTGGGAAAACCAAAAGGAGCACACAACACCCACCAGGTCAGGCCAGGTTAGTTCTCCAGCGTAGCTGGGAATCACTCACACCCTCTCTGGGCTACACAAGTGAAGATCTAAGTGCAGATATGGGCTTTATAAATAAAGATATGGGCTCTGTAAGGGCAGAGCACTGTTATTAAATGGCAAAACACATCAACAAAGACTACAGCACCTGCAAACTTGTTTAATACATTTCCAAGGAGAGAAAATGACCTGCTGCATCTTCAGATGCTGGCTCAAATGGAAGAACTCATTCCTGCATAGTCTTGATGAACCCACATTGCTAATTGTCTGGCTTGATTGCCCAGTAAGGTGTTGAGGCAACCCAGTACTGCCTGAAAACTGATTTAACCCCAGCAAGGTTGGGAGCAGAGATCTGAGTGTGGGTTGGGGTTTATTTTTCTTTTTTCCTTTTAACTTGAGTTTATTTTCCTTTTCAAGCTGTTTTAACATCCACGATGTTTCTGAATTAGCTCTAAAATCAATATAAAACACATTTCTCTCTCTCCACACACAGTGAAGTTGTGAAATGCAGGTGTCCATTAAAAGCCCATTTATGTATAAGCAATTTTATCATAGTTTGGATTCAAAACCAGCGATGGCCAAGAGGGACTGAGCTCAACAGACCCACTCAACCTCCATCTGGGATGTGAAAGAAGGAAATGATGCTGGGTACCTACTCCACCCCAAAAAAAATATCAGAGCATCCCTTAGAAAATCCCAGCCCTCCTTTTCCCAAACCACTGCAGCACGTCCACTACAGAAGGTGTTTTTTCAGCAAGAAAAGAACCTGAACCAGCAAACCCACAGATGGATCAACCAGAAGAATTTTGTCCCATCTGGTGGGATTGGCAGCACAAAAGGCAAAATATTGGATAGTTTGTCACTTCCAGCAGCACAAAAGGCAAAATACGGGATAGTTTGTCACTTCCAGCAGCACATCATGTTTCCAGACAGGCAGATCCAAAGATTTCAGTGCTGTGTTGGCTGCAGCCACACAGGCCAGAGAAACTGCTGGCCCAAACCCCAATCCCAGAATCATTTTGGTTGGGAAAGACCTTGTAGGATCATCAAGTCCAACCCTTAACCCAGCACTGCCAGGGCCACCACTGCCCCATGTCCCTCAGCACCACACCTGCAAGGCTTTTAAGGATCCCCTTAAAGAATCTTTGAGGTTGGAAAAGACCTTCAAAGTCATCCCACATCTGGCAGGGTGGCACATCTGTGATGCCCCAGCTGTCCCTGGTCCCCGCCCTGGCTGATTTTTGGCTCAGGTATAGGCAAACAAATCACTGTGATGGAAACGGACAGGGAGAGGGGACCAGAGCAGCATGGGGTGGCCTGAGGCCCCAAGGTGTGACAGGGATACAGCAGTCCCCATAGGGGGTACAACCCTATGGGGTGACAGCAACACACCAGCCCCATCAAAGCAACCTTGTGGGGTGACTGACAGCAAGACACCAGCCCCTGGGGGGAGGGAGGACACCCTATGGGCTGGCAACAACCCTATGTGAGCAACTCACCAGCCCCTATGGAGTGAGTAACCCTATAGGGTGACAGTGATGCACCAGCCCTTGTGAAGCAGAAAATAGTGGGGTGACAGCAACACAGGGGTCCTATGGAGTGAGCAACCCTGTGGGGTGACAGCAGCTATGGGGTGACAGCAACACACCAGCCCCTATGGAGTCAGCAGCCCTATAGGGTGACAGCAACCCTGCAAGTAGCAGCAAAGCACCAGCCCTTACAAATGAAACAACCTTATGGGGTGCCAGCAACAGACCAGTCCCTATGGGGTTGTGCCACCCTGTGGGGTGACAGCAACCCTAGGGGTAGCAGCATCCCTACGGGGTGACAGCATCCCTATGGGATCCCAGCATCCCTGCGGGGTACTAGCATCCCTATGGGGTCACACCATCCCTATGAGGTCATGGAATCCCTATGGGGTCATAGCACCCCTATGGGGTCACAGCATCCCTATGGGGTCAAAGGATCCCTATGGGGTCATAGCACCCCTATGGGGTCACAGCATCCCCATGGCCTCACAGCATCCCTATGGAGTCACAGCATCCCTATGGCCTCACAGCATCCCTAGGGGGTCACAGCATCCCTATGGCCTCACACCATCCCTAGGGGGTCATAGCACCCCTATGGGGTCACAGTATCCCTATGGGGTCACAGCATCCCTATGGGGTCACAGCATCCCTATGGGGTCACACCATCCCTAGGGGGTCACACCATCCCTATGGGGTCACACCATCCCTAGGGGGTCACACCATCCCTAGGGGGTCACACCATCCCTATGAGGTCACACCATCCCTATGGGGTCTGAGAGCACCATCCCCTAAGGGGTCTGCAGCACCATCCCTAGGAATAGGGTGACCGCGATGCTCCCGCTCCTCGGGGACGAGGTTCCCCCCGGTGCCACCTCCCCGGTTCCCGGGCGGGCTGGCGGCGCTGGGTACGTTACCCGCATCCCCGCCGGGCAGGGCTGGGGGCAGCGTGGCGGTGTAGAGAGCGGCCACAGCAGCACCCACAGCCCCGGCGGCCACAGCAGCACCCACAGCCCCGGCGGTGCCACCCGCCCCGGCCCCGCTCCTCGCACCCATGCGGACCGCCGCGCCGCCACTTCCGGGTTGGGCAAGCAAGTACCACCCCACCTCCCAAGCGAAGGGGGAGGAGNAAAAAAAAAAAAAAAAAAAAAGAAAAAGAAATAAAATAAAAAAGAAAAAAAGAAAAAAGAAAAAAAAAGAAAGGAAAAAAAAAGAAAAAAGGAAAAAAGAAAAAAAGAAAAAAGAAAAAAGGAAAAAAAAAAAAGAAAAAGAAAAAAAAGAAAAAAGAAAAAAGAAAAAAAAAGAAAGGAAAAAAAGGAAAAAAAGAAAAAAAAAAAAAAAAGCCCCAAAACGGCACAATCTGAAACCAAGGAAGGTATTAATGGATTTTAGGGAAGGTCTTTTTACACACCCCAGCTGGTACCTAGAGAGAGACTGCGAAAGAAGCTGAAGTTGTGACCCACTCAGAAGTTAATGGGGTTGCTGGAAGGAGCTGGAATTTGAGGGGATAAACAGGAGCTGGGTAACAACTGGAGCCACGGGGCTGCTTTCCATCCAGAAGGCAACCACTTGGCTCTGTGGTGACCAAGGAAGCATCAATACCCCGAGCTGGCTGGCAGGTTTCTGCTGTTATTGGCTCAAGTTCATCAGGGAGAAGAAGAAAGACAGGTTGCAATCCTCTGCCACCCTCTGTCACTATGGTGTCCCCCCACCCCTGTGGGCTGTGAAAATGTAATTTTAGCAGCAAAGTGCACGGGCTGGGTGTGAAATGTGCATCTGAAATGTGTCTGGTTTTTCTCTTTGGGGTGTTCTTCTTTCTTCGTATTATTCCACTAGGAAAAGGCACCCAAAGACAAACGTTGACCATGACTGATGGCAATTATATTGATGGGGGAGGTGGCAATTTAAAGGAGAATATTGAAACGTGGAAGAACGGGTGGTAATAATATGGTAAGGACAAACTATTCTTTAATTGTCCTGCAAGTTGTTTTATAGCTTTGTCATGCAGAAACTGGAAGTTTTAGGGTGCCAGGGACAAAGTACTTTGCTGTAAGTTCACCTGGACAGACTAGAGAGCTGGGCCGATCCCAACGGGATGAGGTTCAACACGGCCAAGTGCCGGGTCCCCATGGGGAGCTCCAGGCTGGGCACAGAGTGGCTGGAGAGCAGCCAGACAGAGAGGGACCTGGGGGTTTGGATTGACAGGAAGCTGAACATGAGCCAGCAGTGTGCCCAGGTGGCCAAGAAGGCCAATGGCATCCTGGCCTGGATCAGGAACAGCGTGGCCAGCAGGTCCAAGGAGGTGATTCTGCCCCTGGACTCAGCCCTGGTGAGGCCACACCTCGAGTCCTGTGTCCAGTTCTGGGCCCCTCAGGTCAGGAAGGAGATTGAGGTGCTGGAGCAGGTCCAAAGGAGGGCAACCAGGCTGGTGAAGGGACTGGAGCACAGATCCTATGAGGAGAGGCTGAGGGAGCTGGGGCTGTTCAGCCTGGAGAAGAGGAGGCTCAGGGGAGACCTCATTGCTGTCTACAACTACCTGAAAGGAGGCTGTAGCGAGGTGGGAGCTGGACTCTTTTCACAGACGACCTTCAACAAGACAAGAGGACACAGTCTTAAATTGTGCCAGGGGAGGTTTAGGTTAGATATTAGAAAGAATTTCTTCACAGAGAGGGTGATTAGGCATTGGAATGGACTGCCCGTCCCTGGAGACATTTAAAAAAAGACTGGATGTGGCACTCAGTGCCATGGTCTAGCAACTGCTCCGGTGGGTCAAGGGTTGGACTAGATGATCTCTGAGGTCCCTTCCAACCCGGCTAATTCTATGATTCTATGATTCTATGAACAGCCTTTATTTTACTGAATAACTCCTGTTTCACAGGCCAGGATTATAGACACACCTGATGTTAGCGCCAGCACTTTGGAGGGTGCATTTACATTTTTCTTCTGTAAGCAGAAATCTATCAGTTACTGAGATCTGACTCCCCCTTCTTTATCAGGAATGTCCCAGGGGTCCAGCTGAGACAAGAAGGACATTCAGACCTTCCTTTTTTTTTTGGTTTTGTCAGAGACAGGCAGATATTTTTTGGAGTGTTTTCATTCCTGCTCTGGAAGTTGAGGGTTGTCCAAACCCCAAGTGTAGATTCACCTCCCAAGTGACCCCCTGGCCTTCCTCAAAACCTTGAGGGTGGGCTCAAATGCAATTAAAAAAAAAACAAATTTTAAAAAATGTACCACTTAGGTACAATTTTTCACTTTTTTTCACTTAGGGAAAAAAAGCAACCAACAAGCTACGGCTAGTAGAAAGCATTTGAAGGATGGCCTTGTGCACTCAGTGATTTAGTTTTTAAAAAAAAAAATCCCTGGAACTTATAGCACGAGAGCATACTCTAGTGGTAACTGAGCTCCTGGTTTGTGCAGTGTCTTCTTGCTGGTGAGACCTCTCCTACCTTTTTCCCCAAGAGGTTTATTCTCTCCTATCTCCTCCAGCTCCGTACAGAAAATACCCAAGGCAGGCAGAGAAAATAAACAGGAACTTCTAAAGTAATTTTAAAAACACAGCTTGAGAACCTATCTCCCCCAAATGTCTGTGTACTTAGAGGGTTGTCTCTTTACCAGGCTCCGTGGCAGATTTTCTCCTGAGAGACAGAGTTTAGAGGAGGCAGGAGATAGGAAAAGGGAGAATAATACTTAAAGCAAATTCTGTTCACCCATGGCAGTGTCATTACAAACTTGAATGAGCACAGTTATTGCAAATAAATAAAAACAATAGACCAGAACCAGTTTTACATAAGAAAATACTGAAATACTGTTCAATTAGTCCTAAGCTTTAGTTAAACCTTTTCTTTTGCCCATCGGGTGATAAGGTTAATACAGAAAGCACTCAACTGCTGTACTTGTGTAACAACAGTCAGCAGCCATTTAATGAACTGACGTGTATACACATTTAGCAAAGCTCCAATATTGTCAGTGCTGGGCTGGTGCAGAATTTTAATGGCAAAGTAGCCAGCCTGGTCTTCATGGTACACAATATCCCCGTGTAAGGAAAGCAGCTCCTCATGGGGACCATTAACACTACAAATGAGCACAGCTTCTATATTTAAACAAGAAGTTTTGGCAGTGTTTCCACTGACGGGTGTATGCCTGCCTGCAAAGCACGAAAAAGAAGATTATGTGCTGCTTTTATTTGCTCTTTAAGTGGCTTGAATAAGCTGCATTTTATGACTTCTTGGCTTTTTGTTTGGGGGGGACGTGGGGGTGAAAAAAAATCTCACACGTTTGCAGCACCATGGCTGCTGGAGATGGTGTTTCCATGTGGAATAAAGTGGGATAAAAATGCCCTTGGTCCAGCGAGCATCCCTCTGGCCCTGATCATGGGAACCCTTTCTGCTCCATCCTGAATGTGTTCAGTGGTATTGATGTGACAACTGAACCAGGTGGCCCACGATGAGCCACCAAGGACAGGTTTGGATGTGGCTGGTCACCCAAAGCACGTGGGGACCTGGGTGGCTGGATATGGCACAGAGGTGTCCCATGGTGTTCCCCCTGGACTGAGCTCCATGCAATTGCACTCTCTGCCTGCTGTGATACCCCCAGTGCCATTTGGGCCCAACCAAATCCAAAAGAAAGGTCCAGGTGTCCCAGATGTTACAGTCACGGCCATTTCATGGAAACCCAGAGCAGTGTGTGTGGTGGGAGGAAGGAGGAGGGTGACTGTACCCAAGGGTGACTGTACCCAAGGGTGACTGTACCCAAGGGTGGTGACTGTCATCTGGAGTGGGGAAGGGGAGGTTATGGTTGGAGGGCTGGGAGGATCTGGGGGCTCAGATCCAAGGGGAAAGAGGCTTCATTCCACCCCTCACGGGACGTTTTATTCATTAGTTCAGAAATGGATTTAATTTTCTTCCCCAAATAAGAAGAAGGCTTCTTATTATTATTTGAAGAAGACTGAACCAGTTTCCCCATCCAGATCTGGTTTCCCATGATTTTGCAACTTTATATGTCAAGCTTCCCTGTCTTGCAGAAGACCTCTAGTCCCTGCCTCTTGCCAGGCCTTCCAGCTTATCTTCTGGCATGCAGAGCAATCACAGATCCCATTTTCCTCATCTGGTTTTCCCAGAACACGGACAATAAGCTCCATGTTTTCACACCTGATTTCCTTAAGCTAATATTATTTATTTATCCACACACTTCACCAGCAGACTCGGGTCTGGTGTCTGACCTCTGCAGTGACTCCCCAACCATGTTAAAAAAAAAAAATTTTCTCACCCGTGCAGCTGATGCACCACATGAGGACCCTGTTCCCTTCATCCCCAGACCTTTGAGTTACTCAGTCATTGGTATTTGCAAGAAGGGAACATCTTCTGCCACCTCAAAACACCTTTAAATGCTTTTCCTCCCTCTTTTAATTACAGATACAGGACATCAATTGCCATCTTGTGCCTTGGTGGCCAAACACAGCCTGTAGCTGAAGACCTGCAAGAGCAGATGGTGCTTCAGGGGTGTCAGAGTAGTTCAAACTCTCCTTTCTTCACCTGTTTTCACAGTTCCAGTAAAACCCATCATATAACTCATTAAAGTGTGATGTTTCGTGTTACATTCAGCCTTCTCTGTTTCGTTCCTATTTGTTAAGCTGTGATCAGATTGTGTCTGATTTGAAGGAATTTCCTCAAGGAATTTGCACACAGGATGAGTTCCAAGCAGCACAAGACTTGCACCCCCCAGGATCTCTCTCCTTACCTGGGTCTGCTGTAACTTCATTGGGTTCTTGCATTGAACAGTTCCTTGGTGCTGCTACTGCTGCTGGAGCTACAGTTGTTTGTTTTGGGTTTTTTTTTTTTTTTTTAAATCTAGCTGGAAAAAATAGAATTCCACAGTCAGTTCAAAAATCTGCCTTCTTCCATAGGGTCATTGTATTGGTCTCATTATAGTAAGGCTATAGTAGGAACCTTTGCTCCTTCAAGCTATTCTGCAGAGGTGATGTTAGAGGCCAGGACTGGGATGTCCTGATATGTGGCCAAAAATTAACCTGTGAAGATGCTGAACAGCAGCAGGGAGTGGTTTGGGCTGGAAGGGACCTTAAAGACCACCCAGTTCCAACCTCTCTGCCATGGGCAGGGACACCTCCCACTGGACCAGGTTGCTCCCAGCTCCATCCAACCTGGCATTCAGCAGTTCCAGGGATGGGGCAACTTTTCTGGGCAACCTGGGCCAGTGTCTCACCACCCTCACAGGAAAGAATTTCTCCTTCATACCTAATCTAAATCTCTCCTTTTTCAGTTAGAAACCATTCCCCCTTGTCTTGCCTAGAAAATCAGGAGAAAAGGGGATTTTAGGTGCACTTCAACCAAGGACTCCCTGCTTTCCATCAGGTGTTACCTGGAGAGTTCTAATGTAATGAATTCCAGTTCTGGAGGGGAAAGGAATTGAGGGTTAGCCCATGGGCAGGCTTTTGAGTTTCTTATGCTGAGTGGACTGGTTTGCTCTTCATAGACTCTGTCTTAGCCCTCTTCATCCTTGTTCCAGTGGGTGTCAGTCCTAGACATGGTATTTTTATTGCACAGGAGCAAAACACACTGATTTTTATTAACCTTCTCAGTAATGGATGAACCTTTTAGACATAAGTCTCCCATAAATTTCAGACTGGGACAGCAAGCTTCAAAAAACCCAAATTTTTGCCAATTTTCACCCATGTCTCCCTTGGTATGCTCGTGGCTGAGGAGAGTATGTCTGAGCTCAGCAGATACATACCCATGGGTGACAGGAGCATCCCCAGATGGATCCCTGCCCTCTGGATGTGTTCTTCCAAGCAAAGCTCCTGAACGTGTTCCATCTGCTTGTTTCAAGGTCTAAACAGGTCCTGCAGTTGTTCTCCTTAGAGGTCAGGAAGCACAAAAACAGAATCAAGATATTTTGGCTCCATCTCCACTTCCTGTAGAAGGCCAGGCTAGGAAACAGATTAAGTGGATTACATTAAATCCAGATTAAATCCTGGCGTGTGCCCAGACCTGACTTGCTCATCCATCTTGCCAGCTGCTCAGGGCCCATGTGTCCAGAGCATTGCACAAGCTGCCCATGTCCAAGCCTTGTTGTAGGAAGGACCCCAAATTCAATTTAACTGTTGGACCCTGGCTCTGGGATGTCACCACAAAGAGCTGGAGCCCAACAGCAAAAGCCCAGCCCAGGGAAGTTCACTTTTCCCAAGGTGTCAACATGACAAGCTGGAGCACAACCAAGCACGTGTTAAAACACAACCCAAACACAGGCTGTCCTCTCATAGCACACCCTGAAGTCTGATTCAAGCTCACATCTGGACATCAACTGGTCACCTTGTAGGAAGACCACAGGCTGATCTAGCAGATGGGCCCACATTCAAATACCACCTAGATCAACAGAGATTTTCCTGCTAGGAATGAAGAAGAAGGATGCACCAACGTGTCAGGTTCTCAAGAGTTAGAAAAACCCAGCACAAAACTTTAATGTGCCCCTTGAGGGCATGAGTGTTGACAGCTGGGTTTTGTTATTTTCTTTCCGTGGGTCGTGCTTCACTTGATGCCAAGGATTTGGCAAAGGTGATTTGGAAATAAATCAGGGAACGTTTTCCTAATCAAAAAGAGGTGATGAAGGTGGCTGAGGCAAGGGGCTGCTGATTGTATGAATAAAAGGAGGACCAGAGCCAGAGTCCCATGAAACTGTCCCATGAATGTGGCCTCTCAGAAAGAAGTGGGACAGCTGAACTGGTCCCATTACGACAGAAAAATTCCAGTCTGTCACTGTCTAACCTCAGATGAGATCAGTATTGCCTCATCTTTGCATTTCTTTCCTTACATTGCATCTCAGGCTTGGTGGAGGCTACAAGACAGAAAATTATCTCTATCCTGGCCCAAACCAGGACACTGAGGTAGAGTGACCTTACCTCAAAATCCCTGTAACACCAAAAGGCTGTTGACAATCATGTGAAAACATTTCACAGACAGACAAAGCAGTTTCTACAGCTTCCTCCTCCTCTCTCAAATATCTGAGAGCCCAGGACAGGTGGCCAGTAGTCACTACAAAGTCTGCTTTGATGTTCATGAGCCTGATGTTGCCATTGCTTATAATTTAAAAGCCTCAGACTTCTCCATTTTCAGTGGTCTGGTATTTTCCAGGCTCCTCACAAGCCAGAATGAGAAAAAAGCATTTCATTTTTTGAAGGCCAGAACTGCTGGTGCAGAAAATAGCTGAGTACTAGGGACTGAGCTGCATTTCTGCCTTCTTTGGGGTAAATCCAGCATCCCTCCCTGCCTTCAGCTGATTTACTCTCCGTTGGATGTAGCCAAGAGCAGAATTTGCCCCTTACTGTTTTTCAATGGCATTAAACCCTCTAGAAAAAAAAAATCCTACAAAAAGATTTAGGGTGCAAACAAAATCTCCTCCTTTCCACAAATCTGTCTGAATTTACACCGCCAGAGGAAACACAGAGGAGCTGAAGCCTTTTGCAGGGGATGGGGGGGACTCTCTAGCAGGGTCAGCTGTGCATATATTTACACATGATATTAGCAGGAAAAAAAAAAAAAACCAACCAAAAAAAAGACAAAATGGGTGCTTCGTGATCCAAGGTGGTCCAAATGTTCTGCACTATCATTACTGCTGGGGTCAAAGGCATTGCTGGTTGGTGACTTGATAAGCATGATGAGCTAAGGAGCAACAGCTTAATCAGCATAGATAATTCTTCTGCAATGTAGGAGATAATTACACCCTTTTTTTCCCTGATTTTTAGGAACCTTGCGGATTTTCTCGCTCATAAATATGAGATAATGCTGCACAACTTGACCTTCCCAAACAAAGCTTTTGCAGAAAGCAGTGTAATATCCTCCAGTTGTTCATGAATATAGCAATCAGCTTATCTGGGCTGTGGTTTTGTCCACTGCAGCTTGCCAACTGGAAAGAACAGCAAGAAATCTGCAAGAAAAACCTTTAAAATTAATTTTCTTTTTGTCCACCTGGGTAGAATCCATCAGGTTCTGAGTTCAGGGAGTTGCTCCTGTTATTTTCCGGGAGACACCAAGGGCAGGATGGAGGTGTCCACAGGGTCTCATCTGTCATCTTCCTGGCTTCTCAGCTCTTCTGGGGAAGGAAGCTCTCTGCTAAATGCTGTAAGCCTTGCATAACCCATCCCTTCACCTGGCACTTCCCTTTTTCCTGGCCAAAATCACACCTTTGAGAGGCTGCCAGTAAGACCCCCTGAAAGAGCCATTCTGCCTTGAATCTGGAGACAAAACCAGACCATTCCGACAGCCCCTCAGTGTTAGAAAAATCCATAGCAGGAGAGCAAGAGGAAGGCAGGACAGTCTGTGACACCAGGGTGGCCTCCTGGAACCGCTGTGTTAGCCCTGCACTCCAGACAAGACGTGTCAGAGGTCCAGATTGGAAGGTGGGGGAGAGTCTGGTCTCCCACCTCCTTTGGCTCCCTTGGATTTCTTCCCATCGTGGCCCGACTGGGATGAAAATAAAGAGTCAGGACCACGAGGCTGCCAAATTCCCTTGGTTGTGGTCAAATGGGAACGGCTGCCCATCTCCACCCCTTGCTCATTTGTTTGTGCCTGTAATAACTGGATTTCCCAGCTGGCTTCCCAGCCCGGGACCTGCTTAACTCCAGTGAGCAAACACGGAGTAGGGGAATTTGATCCAAGCAGGCAGGTGCAGTGGCTGGATAGCTTGTGGATTTTCCTTCTGCCACAAAACAACAGTTACTGCACATATGTTGCAATGATAAGAGGCTGTTTGCCACCCTGTTTGTCGAGGAAAAAAACAGAGGCTTGATGCAGTTTGGGAGCTTTGCTGTCAAAGAGACACGAGGGAGAAAGGTGGGAGGATGCTCTCTCAGCAGCCAAGGAGTAAAAGATGAAGCATTTTGACTTCAACACTGTGCAAAGAGGGAATGAATCTGCCCTGGAGAGAGCGAGTGTGGAGTTAAATCTGTGTCCAGCACTGACAGGAGCATTCCTGGAGTGTCAGGCTCAGGTTAGGCTTCCCAAGGAGACTTGGTAAAACACAGGAGAGCTCTAAAAATTGCTGTAAGCACCAGTAGGGGTGCAAAAAAATCCCTTTGCAGTTCCATTTAGCAATCTGCAGCTTGGCAGAGAGAAGGGGAGGTGGTCACTTGACCGTGGTGTCCCATGAGGAGATGGCTGATTAATTGGGTGGACGAAGGCAAAGTGAGCCTGAAGTTCTAAAAGCTGCAATTAGATAAACTACACCTAGAAGTAAGGTGAGTGGTCCTGAGTGAAGGGAATTAAACACTGGAGATATCTGCCTGGGGCAGCAGGTCCCAGTTCACTCCTCTCTGTGGTGATGGCCACACACACCACTTTCTCCTCTTGATGTTCCCCATTTCTTTTCTAGCTCCTTTTTGTTCTCCCCAGGGGATGCAGCAGATAACAGGGCTTGAGGTGACTTCAGTGTCCTTCAAACCACACATGGAGACAACAACAAACAGCCCAGCAGAAGGTCCAGGCCAGCAGGATTCCTTGTTTACACGTCAGGGTGTCCCAGTTCCCAGTTCAGCAGGAATATGTGGCTTTCTACTAAAGCATTTGCTGTGGGGATGGAGATTCCAGATCCCATCCAACGTTCCTGAAGGACTAAAACAGACAGAGTGGTCCAGCCCCACATCTAACAGATGCTTTATAGGTATAACCAGTGCCACCAGCAGCACTGACCTTATTCCACCCCGTAAAGCAGCATCCCCTCCTGAAGTCCATGGAGCTCCAAGAGGCTGGGAGGAGAATAAGACCTCCTGTTTCTAACAGCCTCTAATCCCTCCCTTTCATAATCACTTTGAAAATGGCCCTCAAATCTTCCCTCTGCCACTAATTGAAAAAGTGATGTCAGCAGTAATCTGCTGCCCCAATTTATCCCCAGATCTTTGGGCAGTTTGGGCTAATGCATTGTTTCATAAACATATGTTTCAACGCAGCCACGTGGGTGCAAACACACAAAGAGAAAGCTCTGAGTGCACTGCACTAGTTATGGAGACTAATGCCTTAAATATTACTTTTAATACTAATGTCAGATTATTAAAAACATAATCCATTCCCCTGATTGGACCTAATGTAAGCAGGAGGATAAAGAGGGCTTCTATCCATGCATTAACACATTTCATAGAGTGTAAAGCCACTTTCTTCCTCTTAAAACATAAGGTCAGGAACTAATAGAATCTGTACTTCAAGTGGGTTTTTAAAACATATTACATGGGAAGTTTAGTGAAAGTTAATCTGTCGATAAGTGTTGGCTGGAGCTGTGTGGGTAAACAAGAAATAAATGTAATTCACATGCAATTTTTTTCCCTGTTAAAAACCTATCTGTGCACTTTAAAACATTTATGTTTAAATAGAACAGAAACCAGCACTAAGAAGCACTCAGCCCAAAGCAGCTTTATGTAAATGTGTTGTGAGGGACTAAAATAAAGTAAGCTACCTAAATCTCCCAAAGATAAAGGGAGAAGGGCTCTGACCCCACTTGAATTCTCCCCCCATCCCAGCCATGTGCTTTTCCTGGGCTTCATTCCCATTCCCCCTTGTGCATCACTACATGGTGGCATTCCCCAGTTCCCTTTGGGCTCCCCCCCACATCTGCTTCATGCCCGGGCAGTGCTGGGGCTTGGGCTTGGTTTGGCAGTGGTGGTGGGACAGCATTCTTGGCACAACCCAATCCCAACCAGCAGGTCTGTCACCTCTCCATCACACTCAGCCTCTGCCAACCTCCTCCTTGCCAACAGCTTGGACCTCCCCAGCCACACATTCCCACTGCAGCACGTTGGGTTGTTTCCCAAACCAGCTCCCTTCTCCCAGTTCCTTTGCCCAACCTCTGGAAAACCTAAACAGAGAGCTTTAAGAAAGATAATATCCACAAAGGGCTGGTTTTTGCAGAGCAAATCCAGTGGGATGGTCATTTTTTTAAGCAGCCTCATCTCCCTGTTGGTGGAGGTCAGGTGGTGATGGTCCTCCCAGGGGGAGAGCATGAAGCCAGCTCCAACAGAAGAGCTTCTGGGTACCTCCACACCACCCTGCTTGAAACAGGAACCATTTGGTTCCTCTAAAAAAAAAAAAGAAGAAGAAAAAAAAAAAGAATTGCTGGGGGTGGTGGTACCGGATGCCAAGGGAGGGAGATGAGAGGGCAGGGAGAGAAGCAGGAGGTGGAAGCTTGTGCTGGCAGATGTCAGGACTTGGCCCTTGTGTTCCCAGCCACATGCCAGAGATTTAAGCTTCATAAACAGGCTCCAGCCACCAGGAAGAGATTGATGGCATATGGATTTCATACATGCTGCAAATGAAAGAAAAGCTCTCTATGGCTGCATGGGATTAGCAGAATTTAAGAGAATCTTAGAATGGTTTGGGTTGGAAGGGACCTTAAAGATCACCTAGTTCCAACCCCCTTCCATGAGGAGGGACACCTCCCACTACATCACTCCAAGCCCCATCCAACCTGGCCTTGAACACTTCCAGGAAGGTGGCAGCCACAGCTTTGATGTGAACTTGAATGAGGCCATTTCTTTTTGTTCCATGATTTGTTCCTTAGGAAAAGAGACCAACCCCCACCTTGCTCCAATCTCCTCTCAGGCAGCTGTAGAGAGTGAAAAGTTCTCCTCACAGCCTCCTTTTCTCCAGGCTTCCAGTTTCCTCAGCTGTTCCTCCTAAGATTTGTGCTCCAGACCTTTTTCCCAGCTTTTTTTCCCTTCTCTGGACACTGCGTGGCACCTAGAGAAGAAATAGCAGTGCAGAGCATTGGAGGAAGGGACAGATAGATAAGAATAAATATCAACATTTTGCCTTTCATCCTGTTCCAGGGAAATGTGGAACAAAGTGATTTGGCATTTCCCACCCTGCTGTAAAATTTGGGCGACCCATGCCAGTATGGAATCAAATTGCTGATGCTGCTTTCAACCCAGCAGCCTTGCCCTGCTCCAGGCCCTTTGGCCAGCTACTCAAGTACCACCAAAGTCAACCAGCAGAACCTCTGCTCAAGAAGTTCAGTTTCTAGAAGAAAACTCTTCCACCATCAGATATCCTCAGGATGTGACTGCTTTCCAACATCCCTAACCCTGCCAAACTTCATGAACAAAGTCATGAACAAAGAAGAAGGAAAAAAAAACACAACAAAACCAAGGAAAATAAAAAGTTCCAGTGCTGGTCAGTGAGCCCCAGCTATCACCTTGCTGTAGTATGTCAGTAAAACTGTAGGACAACACCTTGAAGCAAATGAAAATTGGTTTGTGAGTGATGGGAGCTGCTGTCTAAACCCTTGATGTGGCTTGTGATCTTAGCACAAGCTGAGCATGCCTCAGGGGATCAAAAATCCCTACAAATGGGAATTCCTTGGCCGCCTAGAAGGCTGTGCTTTTGTCATGGCAGCCACAAGAGCCATGAATTTGAATTAACTCCATGAAATCTTACAAATGGATGGAGAAATACCTCTAATTGGGCAGATTCTTTCTGCCGTTCCCAAAAGATGGTGTCGTGCCATGAGCTGATGGCAATTCAAATCAGAGGAGATATCACTCAGAAGGGAATTACCTCCTGGATCTGTACCTGTGTTCAAGACATGCAGCCCAGGAGGGATGTGGAAGGGTTGGGGGAACCTGAGCGAGGTCAGAATGAGATGGAGAAAAATTGGAACAAAGCAACATCACTGGTCACACCAGCATGGGCTCTTCTGGATTTGAGAATTTACCACGTTTGACCAAATTCAGAGGCTTCATGGGCACGATTTCCAATGAAATACTTGGATCCCTCTTGAATTCTTGGTGCCACTTGAGGCAATGGCATTTCCCCTGGGGCCATCGCCCTCCAGGATGTTGGTTGGTGACCATCAGTGGTGTTCTTCTGAGGCAATGATGGGTGTGAAATCCCAGATGACAGCTCCAGTTAGGGGTCACACCTCCACCAGCTTCTCTGTGGAATAAAATAGTGCTGTTAGTGAGAGATGCAGCTGTCTGGCTGTGTGCATGGGGCTCAGCCAGGTGCTCAGGACAGATATTTTACTGTTTAAAAGCACCTTTAAGCCAAGCAAGCTCCTCATTTGGTGTCATTCCAGGGAATCACCCCCCTCCTCTTATCTGCTCCATGACATAAGCTCAAAATCACTGCTCTGAACCTGTAGTCACATCACCTGGTGGAAATTCCCTTCTTCTTTGTGCTTAAGTGTCACTTAAGCAGTGGCAGCAGTGGGGCAAAAAATTGTGGCTTTCATTTGCAGCTTCACTCTCTTTGGGGTTTCCTGGCAATGTCACAACCTCCGTGTCCCCCTCACTCTCCAGCAAGCTCTCCCCTGTACCCACACAGCCCAAATGGGGGTGAAGATTTCCCTTGGGAGAGCAGGAAAAGGGCAGGACAACAGCTTGATGTCTCACGTTTCTTTCAGCAAAGGCTTCAGAGCAAAAGCATGAAGTGGTGGGTCTTGTCACCCTTGCAAGAGAGCATCCCAGAGAAAGCAGAGTGGGGCTGGGTGAGGTGTCCCAAGAGAACATATTGCCCATCTGAAGGGAAAGTCAGAGGCTAAATAATGATGGATAAACCCAGACCTGCCTCCTGGGCAGCTGATGGCACAGGAGTGGGTGTGCAGAAGCAAAAACTCAATGCTTGGCTTTCTGGGAAGCCCAGCAACATCCTGGCCATGTTTGAGCCTTGAGATCCACATCGTTTTTATTTATTGGCCATGGAGATGAGCTGATTAAAATTTATTTTCATTGTGATGTAGGGAAGTGCATTGAAATATTACCCTCTTACTCAAAGACCCGAATTCCTCATTTAATTGGTGTTTAAGCTTTCTTTGCTTGCCTCTGGTTCCATTTAAGCATGGAAAGTCCTGGCTAAAGCATTCACCAGAGTAACCTGATGGAAAAGATGAGCCAGGAGGCCAAGGTGGTGGCAAAACTCATGACAAACTGCCCCACAAATGACCAAGAGGGATGAAGGGACCCAGGTGAGCCCATGTCCTGTGCAAGGGAGTGCAAGATAATCTCTTTGTTTTGACCTCCATGTAAAAGGAGAGTCAGGCACCATGGAAGTTTTGGACTTTGACTTATCATTTCTGCTTGGAAGGGCTTCCCTATCTCCCCCTGCCATGGCCGGAGTGAAGAGAAGTGATAATATCACTGAAGAGGCAATTTTGGAAGCCAGTCAGATGGGGCAGAAGGTGGACCTGGCATGAAGGGGTGGTCTGGGTGACCAAAAGACAACTCAGCTCTGGCAACAGGTTTGCACGTGGTGTAGAGAAGGAGGCAGCTCACTGAGCAAGCATGGGAACAGCACCCTGCTCTTCAAAGAGAAGAGGCTGTAAGGTCACCTGAAGTTTAAAACATTAACAAATTTGGCAATGTCTCCTCTTCAGGAGCTCAGTAAGTATTGAAACAAAACGGGGCCAGAAGCTAATGATATGGAAATACTTCTATTTGCCCATTTCACTGGAAGGCAAAGCAGAGACTATAACTAATACAGCTCCACAACTGACAGGAATATTAAGTTTTCTGTCATTCTGCTGCCACAGCTACCTTTCTCAGCATGCATTCTGTCCTAGTTCCTATTAAGGTGAGAGCAGAATCCAACTCATTAATTGTCTGCATTTTAGATATGATAAGAATTTAGTGGTCGGTGTTAATTAAACTACAAAACAACTCCTCCTGCTGCCGTGTGCATTCCAAGTTGGAGCAATTAATTCCCTCCCTTAAACTGATCAAGATTTAATTACCATCACTCTGTGCAATTACTCCATAATTAAAGTAATTTGGTTCATTCCACTCGCTGACAGTGTCATTGAACAGCCATTCATAGTACCAAAAGAAGTGATAATTAACTTAAAGAACAGCTCAAGGCAGTTTTGCACAGACTTTTAGTTATTCCTAAATATACCTATCTGGGAGAAAGAAATGGATCATGTAGTACAGGTGTTGCCTTGGAAACGGTTTCAGATATTTTATGGTTTGTTTTGGTTTGGTTTTTAACCCAACACACTGTAGCAGACCCAATTTTGGGTGAAGCTCTGTAGCTGTCATCAGCCAACATGCCAGTTCCTACAGAGAAACCCAATAAAACCTGGATTCCTCTGGCAGAACAGATCATAGAATCATGGAATAATTGGGGCTGGCAGGGCCCTCTGAAGGGCACCCAGTCCAACCCCCCTGCAGTCAGCAGGGACACCCTCACCTAGATCAGGGTGCTCAGAGCCTCCTCAAGCCTCACCTGGAATATCTCCAGGGATGAGACCTCAACCCCCTCCCTGGGCACCCTGTGCCATTGTGCCACTGCCCTCCTGGGACACAACTTGTTCCTCACATCCAGCCTAAATCTACTCTTTAATCTAAACCCATTGCCCTCATCCTATCACTCCAGGCCCTTACAAACTGTCCCTCTCCAGCCTTCCTGTAGCCCCATCAGACACTGGAAGGTCACTATTAGGTCTCTGTTCCAGCCCCTTAATTATTTTCACAGCCCTCCTCTTGACCTGCCCCATCAGGTCCATGTCCTTCCTTTTCTGAGGGTTCCAGAGCTGGACACAATACTCCAGGTGAGTTCCCTGCCTGTTCCTGAAGACTTCTCATAAGGGAAGAAACAAAAACCTCAATAAAAAGCTTCCTCCACCAAGATAATGCTGCCAGGTCCTCAGATCTTATCAAGCGTCTCAGGGCAGAACAAGTCCCTGGTTGTTGGGACCAAGGGAAGGCAGGGGGAGTGCCAGGGTTTTTAACAATCCAAGTTTTTTGCTGAAAGAATTATTCCTCAAGAACTGGAAGCAGATATTGCTGCCTGCTTTCAGAAAAGGGCATTTGTACTCCCAGGTACAAAGATGGTACCAGAGATCTTTGCATCCAAAGGTGATTCAGTATCCCCCTGGCTGGTCCATGAGCACCAGTTCCCACTTCCCACCTTCTAAGGGCTTGGACTTGTTAGATCAGTCTAAACTTTCCCCAGTAACCTCATAAAATGCCCCTGCCAAGCTCTCTGCAGGATGGGCAGAGAAAGAGGCAGACATATCCCTCTGTCCCTCCTTTTGGTGGATGCTGAGGCTGAAGTGGCAAAGAAGACATTCAACAGATTGTGCACCCATTTCCAAGTTAAAACTTCTCAGCCCATAGAAATCCAAAATGTGACCTGTCATGACCATTTGGACATGAAACATGCAGGATTTGTGCTGATTTTTTTTTTGGCCTCACCTCAAAAGTGACGTTAATGCAGAGCATCATCCCAAACAAGTGGAAGAAGCACACAGAAGGCATCATTCATGAGCATCAAACCAGTTGCTGGTACCAGCCTTTACCCAGCTCTCTACCCTCTCCATCCAGGCAGACACACAGGACTGATGTCACTTAGCTTGAGCAATATGAGAATTAGGGGTCCAGTTTTTGTTAAATGTCCAGATGTGCTCTCCTGGAAAGAAAGACTTCTGGAGAGCATCTCCAGCCATTCTGAGTGAAGCTTATAGGATGTGTCTTCTCCTCAAAGAGCCTGTCTTTCCTCACCAGCATCATAGGAACAGAAGCCAGCTTCAGCTGACCAAGATGAGCCCACCCATGCTTCCTGAGGGCCATCTGTCCATGCCCATCCTCATCCTCCAGCAAGCACAACATCCTCAGTTTTCTCATACACACATCTCCTGGGTGCCATTCGCTGGGTGCTGAGCTGGGTGTTGAGGTGAATGGTAGTGGTGGCACTGTGAGATGTATGGTTTTCTTTTGTAGCTTCCACACCTCCTCCTGGAACACTTTTCCCCTCGTGAGGGACCTCAAATGGAAGAAAAACCCACTCCAGGAGCAGTGTTGGTTTGGAGATCTTTCTTGTGAGAGGAGGTGGAGCAGGGAAAACAATGTCAGGAGGCTCTGACTGCATCTAAGCCCAGGTACACATCAGATGTCCTTGATCTGATGGACAGTATAGACCCCAAACACACCAAGCTCACCTGATCGTCAATCACAGAATCAGAGAATGGTTTGGGCAGGAAGGGATCTTAAAGATCATCCAGTTCCAACTCCTTGCCATGGGCAGGGACACCTCCCACCAGCCCAGGTTGCTCCAAGCCCCATCCAACCAGGCCTTGAACATTTCCAGGGATGGAGCAGCCACAACCTCCCTGGGCAACTTGTTCAAGTGTCTCGCCACCCTCTAAGTAAAGAATTTCTTGCTGATATCTAACTTAAACCTGCCCAAATCTAACCTAAATCTATCTGAATTGAAATCATCCCGAGAAAAGGAAGTTTTGTGATTGTCAGAGCTGGATGATTCTGATCAGAGCAGTGGGAGGAGAACAAGGTGGTTTAAGCAGAATGGGATCAGCTAATAAAGGGGATTACAGTCCCTGGCAGCTGGTCCCACATGGCCCAGCAGCCTTGTGACCCACTCTGCAGGTGGCAGGGACCCTGCAACTCCCCTCTTGGTGTTATATGAAAGCTGCAATTCTCAGCCATGCGAGTCCTCCCAAAGCTGAACTGTGCAGTGATTTATTCCTGCACCTGCAGCATCCATAAAGCAGAACTTTTGTGGTTGGGCTCCCAAATGCTTGTTAGCCTTCTGTGACTCAGCAGTGGCTAAGTTAATGTCAGCTCTACCCAGGGGAAGATCTCCAGTATTTCTTTTTACTTAAAAAGAAAGAAAGAAAAAAATCCCATACATTATTTTTAAGCTCCTCAAAGAGCATTACAGAAGAATGAAGAGGAAGGGGAAAAAAAAAAAAACAAACAAAAAAAGAGACTGTGTAAAGATTGCTTACCAGGGCCCTTCTACAATAGTCAGCCACACAACAGAAATAGGTGGACATTAATTCATGCTAACCTTGCACACCTAAATACCATTAATTCATCAAAACTAATAACATTAATTCCTTCAAAAATGAGATTAAAGACAGGCACCCCTTGCAGTCATAATCTGTGGCTGATGACACTAAAATGAAGCCTCTGGTATAGAATGCTACCAGCAGAGCTTGCAGAAAATTGCAGCTGGCAATACCTAAATCCTCAAGACAATATACATTATTTTCCAGGGAGTGGGAGTTTGCATTCCAAACACCAGGCAAAAAGGAAAGCAAAGCCCCAGAACTTCCCTCCCCTCACAGGAGCTGTTGTCAGAGAAGCATAATGCCACTTGGTGGACCTATGCTTACCTAAACCACAGCAGGATTTAGGGCACACATCCTGGGAACCACGTTTTTTTTTCCAGTTTGCAACCCCAGCTAGAAGAACCAAAGCATAAGTCAGAGTTGGAGATGCCCTGATCTTCTGGGGATGGGCACCTGCCTTTGGGTACTCCCCCTCCGCTTACTCATGGGTGTCTGAAGTAAAAAGTTTGTAGCAGGACCTGTTGATGCCTCTGATGGGTGCTGAGATGCTGAGGTTCAGGTGCCCTGTTTGTTACTTTTTCCCTGGGGCTGCACCCAAAGGCAGCTGTAAACCATCTAAAAGCTTTTGATTTGATCTCTGTGGGTTTCATCTCAGTTTGCTGGATCCTGCCTGTCCCTTTCTCACTCCTTTGCTTACTCCTTGGTGGAAGCATCTCATTGTGCTTGTCAAGAGTAGTGCTGGCTAGAGCTTAATGGGGATTTTGGTGATGGGAGAGCCCCTCACCTGCTCCTGAAACATCTTTTTTCTACTTTTACAACTCATATCTCAAGTGCATGCATCTGATCTCAGGGCCTGACAGCATCACCAAGGTCCTATTTGACATGGGTCACTGGTGTGACCCTGCCACCAAGGTCTGTCACACATCCTTTCAACTCTCCCTGTTGTAGCCATCACATTTCATGAAGCCAGGCTGACCCAGCTGGGATTGTTCAGCCTGAAGAGCAGAAGGCTCCAGGGAGACCTTAGAGCACCTCCCAGTGCCTGAAGAGGCTCCTGGAAAGCTGAGGAGGGACTTTTGAAGAGGACGTGGAGTGATAGGATGAGGGGAGATGGTTTTAAACAGGAAGAGGGGAGATTTAAGTTAGGTCTGAAGAAGAAATTCTTTGGTGGGAAGGTGGTGAGACCCTGACCCAGGTTTCCCAGAGAACTTGGGATGTAACAGTTGTGGGCAGACCTGGGGAGACCCACACAAGCCTGGAAATTCACCGATTTCTGTATAATGCACTCAGAGGTCTCCACTCTTCAGGCCATGGCCAGGCTGAGACCAAGACCATCTACTGCTGCTGGTGGCCACAGCCACCAAGAGATGCTCAGAGGTGGCAGCAGGGTGCTTCTTGCCTGGCAGTGCCACCCAGGACTTGTGAAGGACGAGGGCTGGTACCACCAGCAGCACTTAGAGGCAGGGCTGATGATCCATCCAAAACACCGGAGGTATTATTTCAGATTAAGCCCAGATTAAGCCCATTTAATTTTAACTCAGATTAAGCCCCTATTTAGAACCTGGCCCTGTTTCCGAGGCAGCTGGGCCAAACCCCCCCCCCCNCTCCTTCCTCCAGGATCAAGGTGGTCTGGTGCTGGGCACCACCCCATCCTCCTCACAAGCAAAACCCCAAGACACTAAAATCAGGTTTGGTTGGGGAAAATTCCTTTATGGGTCAAAAGGGTGGGGGTGGGGGGGCTGAGGAAGAGTTTTCATACCTCGGGGCTTCACAGGGAGGACCCCAATGCCTGCAGCAGTCCCAGGGGGCTTGGGGCAAATGTGAGCACAAGGGAACTGCTCTGTTTTAATCTCTGAATCAGGATGGAAGTGTCAGTGTGGGCATTGCTCCAGGTGAATGGAACCCCCCCCCAATGCATACCCCACCCCAGCTCTTCCTCCTGCCTCCCTTTTGAAGAAATGCTCCCCAGTGCCTTTCAAAGAACAATTGGTTGCAATGAAATTTAGGGAAAGAAAAGTTTGGAACCCATTCAGACTAAGCTGGAAAACAGCAGTGGGTGAGAACATAACCAAACTCTTTTTTTAAAAAATTCTAATTTACTGGGGCATCCGGAAAATCCGAGTCCAGAGCAGACCCGACTGTGCAAGGAGATACACAACTCCTGAGACACAAAAAAAATCTCTGTTTCTGAGGTGTGACAGCAGGGAAGGGATGCACATGAGCCAAAGATGTTTTCTTCTTTGACTGAGAGCTACCAGTCTTCAAGCTTTCTTTAAAACCAGGTGCCCCAGCCAAGGCAGGCTCCGCAGCACTTGGGTTTTATTTGATGGATTTCTGGAGTAGCTTTAATTCTAACTTGCCCATCACAGCCTTCATCCTCACCCTGAACTGGGCTGTGATTTTAGGTGACTGTACGGTGTGTTTTTGCTTCCTTTTGACGTGGTTGTGTACTTCTCTCCTGCTAATCCCTTGTTAATGGACACTTTCTTTGAGCCAGCTGAGCTCTGAGTTATGTTGCCTTTGTGCTTCTTGCAGATTTTTTTTTTTTTTAAATTATTACTTGGATATCTTTGTTTTCGTTGTGCTGAGATTCAGGGATTTTGTCTTTTTTTCCTGCAGATGGATTCGTGCAGCTAGAGATGGGCTTGGCCCCCCATGGCTCCTGTTTGCTTTTAATCTGGGAGTGATGGGAGAGCAGCTTCTTGGTCCCACACTTCAACCACCAAAGCTGAGAGAAGACCCACTTTTGACTTCTGCTGGAAAGCACCTGGCTCTTGCCAAAGAAAAAGTAATGCAATTCCATTTCTCCCCTCGATGAACTGGGGTGCACTGGTTTTAACTGGAATCTGCTTGATTTGTATGCCTGGCAAGGTAGAAACCTCTGGGAGGAGGGGGGAGACCCCCAAATCTGCCCCCAGGACCCTGGGGGCTTCTGAAATGTGGAGCCCAAGGTTGATGGAGGAGGACACTGCAAGGTGTCACAGTGTGAGGAAGCCCATGGTGATGTCCCTCAACACAGTGACCAGGGTGAGGATACACTTGCATGGTGTGTTCAAGGACTCCACTCTGACCTTCAGAGGGGGAAAACACACAGGAGCTGATGATTTCAGGATGGAGAGGCCAGACATCCCCTGGGCAGTGGGAGGAAGCAGGGTCCCTCCTCCATGAGACCTGCTGGGCAAATCCAGGATTGCAGTGGAAGGCAAGGACAGTGGGAAAGCAGAGAGGTGAAAATCCAGAAAAGCCACTGGCAGAAGGGAGACATTCCATTAAAGACTCAGCATTCCCAGTTTAGCTCCAGCATCTTTAGGAGAGGCATTAAGGTGGTCCAGGGAGGAATAATTTGTGCACTGCCTGGAGAGCTGAGGCTGCACATGGGGACAGACAGACCACCCAGGGCAGGTGGGAACTGAAGCAACATTGCACTGGATTTTCAAGACAAAGCAGGAAGGTGATTTCTGGTGCAGAGGTCAGAAACCTGCCCACAGCATCAGGAGGTGAGAGAACAATAAAAACCAGAAGAGTTCACCCAAAGGGATGTGGTTTGTGGGTGGGTTTCTTAGCTGGGGTAGCAGATTCTGGTGCTGGTCATGGTGGAGATGTAGCCACAAAGTCCCCAGAGCTGAGGACCTGCTGTTTGGAGAACAGGAGCTTCTTCTACCCAAATGCCAGAGCCCAGGAAAAGTGCTGGAACATTCAACATCCCCACTTCATCTTCTCAGTGCCCTCTCAAAAAAAAAAAAAAAAAAAAGAATTCAAACCCAAACCTGATATTTTGATGCTTCCTGATAAAAATTACATCATTGAAAATGACCTTTTGGTTGAACAGCAATAGCTGGCATTAAGCCTATTATTTCATCATGATTATTATTGTTTTATCAATCCAAGGCAGCTGCCATTTCATCTTGCACTAAGTGAATTGAAGTTCTCAGCTGGGGCACACCAGGCTCTCAGATGTGTGGAACACTGATAGCTGCTCCATGAACCCCCCTCCTTTTCCCTCCTGGGACCCCACACTTGACTCCAGGTCTACAGGAAGATGGTCAGAAAAGTCAGCTCAGCATCAAGAAAAATAATCTCTTCCCAGATTGTGGATGCATCAGATAAAATTCAGAGTTACCTTTTGTGGTGCCCGTGTTGCTGGGTGACCTGAGGGCGTGTATTAACTTCTGCAAAAGGAGAAAAAGTGATGGAATTTCTGATGTCTTCAAAGAAACAACAAATGACTATGACAGCCCTGTGCCAAGACTGATTTTAAGGCAGATAAATAATTATAGAATCACGGGATGGTTTGGGTTGGAAGGGACCTTAAAGCTCCTCCATTGCCACCCCCTGCCATGGGCAGGGACACCTCCCACCAGCCCAGGTTGCTCCAAGCCCCATCCAACCTGGGCTGAGACACTGCCAGGGATGGGGCAGCCACAGCTTCTCTGGGAAACCTGGGGCAAGGGCTCAGCACCCTCACACCAAACTATTTCATCCTCATGTCCAACCTCTCCTCTTCCAGTTTAAAGCCATTGCCCCTTATCCTATCCCTACACACTTTTGTCAGAAGTCCCTTCCTGGCTTTCTTTTAGGCCCTCTTCAGGTATTTAAAGACCACTCTATGGTCTCCTTGGAGCCTTCAAATCTAATGCACCAAAGTCCTTGAAGGCAAGCAGAGGAGTGATGCCTCCAACTCGAAGAGGTGGTTTTTCTGGTTGTATTTATGAGGGTTCTTAAGTGCTTTGCTGGATCACAGTGTCAGGAGGGAGAGGAGAAAGAAACCCAGCTGGCTCACACACACTACCATGCTGGTGCAAGCTGCTCACAAGCTTCAGGGGGAGACAAAGCAAAGGAAGGTATGGCCATGATAGAGTTCAAAAGGGCAGAAATACCTGGATAGATGGTCTGGGAGGTGGTGAGGTTTCATAGAAGGTCTTTATGAGCCAGTCGGACAAACATCTGTCTGGTTTAGAGGTCACTGATCCCACCTGAGGGCCAGCCATGGATTAGGTGGCCTTTTGAGGTCCCTGTTAGCCTTAGCTTTGGCTTCTGTGCAAAAGAAGAGTTGGAGTCACAGGAGGTGGTGATGCTGAGCTGGTCCTTCTGAGCTTCTCTGCTGCACTGCCCATAGATAGACCTGAGAATGGATACAGGGATGAGCATCAGCATGGGCATGGACATGAAGATGGAAAGAAACGAGCAATGAAGTGAGGTCTGAATCACCCTAAGAGCCCTCTTGGACACACCTGATAGCAGATACCAGGTGGTGGTGGGAGCACATGCTGGGACTGGGAATGTCACAGCCCACTCAGGAAGAAGTGACAGCTGTAACCAGGACAATTCCCTTTCTCAGGGCTTCCCAAGGACCTGATCTCCAGGCAGTTTGCCCAACGCAACGAGTCCCTTCACTTCTTGCAACCTGGACTCCAGGAAGAACCAAGGTGGAGGCTTTCTCCAGGAGCAGGTTGGCACTTCCAGGAGAGGATGAGCCTTGAAGGATCCCTCTGTCTTTAGGAGATGGTGTTGGCCAGTGCCCACTTCTTCTGCAACTCTTCGTTTGTCCTTTACAAGGTTCCGTGATTTCGGAACGTGTGTTAAATCTTCTGCAACAATCAATTCAAATATACAAGTTTGGCTATTCAAATTACTTTTCCAAAAGTACTTTAAAATGCATTAAGTTATTAATTGCCTGCTGGCACTTTAATCAAATGGGAAAATTGACATAGCCAGCGGCATGTATTTTTGTGGAAAGGAAATTTATTTAAGAAGAAACAGCGGCTCTTACTGCTTAATTTAAACTGAGAAAACTGTGGAAAATCAACTGCTATGGAAAATTAATAAAACATTTCCAGCTGCAAACAGTGACTAATTGTACAAGATGAAGACTGCCTGGAATTAATAACTTGCAATCTTCTGTGTGAAGAACCCCCTACCAGTTCAATTTACTGGGAGATTAAATTACTTCTAAGTTTGCCATATTAAAACAGAACATGAATAAAATGTTAGTGAAAGCACATCTATTATTTACTGTCTGTGATATGGATATAATTATTTCCAAACAACCACAATGTGACGTGACTGGCAATATTTAAATTATTTGCTAGCAAATGGAGTTACACCACCTCAGTTCCTGGAAGAGCAGCCCAAATGGGTTGCTGCAGATGGTGTATTCCTGCCATGAGGAATTATCTCCTCACCCTCTGCCCTGTGGTGTTCACCATCCCTATGCTACTACTTTTTTAGCACCACCACCACTCAGTCCCCCATCTCATACTAACTCAGTGCCTCCTTTGATTTACTAGATTTTCCCATTTTTTTTTCCCCTTTTAAAAGTTGACTTCACTGAAAGTGGGACACAAGAGGTAAATACTGGACACAAGAAGGAAATTTTCCACTCCAAGGACAGTCGGATGATGGAATGGTCTCCCAGGGCAAGTGGTGCATTCCCCCACTTTGGAAGGTTTGAAGTCTCAGCCTGATGGGGTGCTGAGACATCTCAAATAAACAATCATATTAGAAGGGTTGGAGCAGATGATCCTTGAGGTCCCTTCCAACCTGGCATTCTGTGATTCTAGGGAAACCTGGTGCAAACAGGAGCTTTGGTGGTGATGGAGCATCATCAGGTGAACATTTTCTCTGTGTGCAAGGACTCCCTGCTCAGCCCAGCACAGAAAGCTCACCTGAGGAGTCAGGAAAATCAGGCTCCACTTTTTCAAAGCCTGCTGAGTCTGCCAGGCACGTCAGCTCATTTCAAGGGAGAAGAAAATAGGAAGGCAAGAGGATATTTGCTAAAACCCAAATAAAAGTGTACCTTATCTTTTGTGGTGCCCACGGTGCTGGATGATGTGAGGACATGCCTTCTGCAAAAGGAGAAAAAGTGATGGAGTTGCTGATGTCTTCAAAGAAATAACAAACGAAAGTGACAGCCCTGTGCCAAGACTGATTTTAAGGCAGACAAATAATTAGAGAATCACAGAGTGGTTTAGGTTGGAAGGGACCTTAAAGATCATCCAGTTCCAGCTCAGCACCCTCACACCAAACAGTCCCTGTAGGTTAACACAAGGACTGTACACGGATGGAGATGGAGTTTCCCAAAGACCTTTCCACATTTCAATAACTTCTCTTGATATCAGCTGAGCCCCAATTGCCTAATTGCATTACCTGGGTAATTAGGTAGCCATTTAGTAGCCCTGTGCTGCACAACACTGCAGCTCCAATTCCTAAGGGAATCAGCCTGGCTGCAACGTGGAAAACTTGTGTGCACACACTGAGACACACAGCTGAACCATAATCACAGGGATTAGACCCAAAGGTCTTGTCCCCCTAATGAAATAGTTAAAAATCATACAAGTTTGGTTCCAAAGAGCCTCCTTTGTGCTGTACTTTGGATCCCAGCAACTAGAGGTATCAAAGACCATGGGAAACACCATGTTCCCTCCACGCAGCACTTTTTCAGGATCACCCAGGAGCTGCTGAGATGGTGGAGAGATCCCCAGCCCCATCATCTGATGACCTGGATGCAGGTACAACCTGGACGCACCAGCCACAAAGGTGCATTTTTTTAGGTTTTGTGGAACTTTTCCCACAGTGCTGGGAAAAGTTTAGGGTGTTGTGGACTTCCTTGGTGAGTCACAAGGGTGTCTGGGTGTCACAGTCACAGCAAATCCTCTGTGATGGTAGCAGGACCTGGAGAAGATGAAGGGAGAGGTGTGTAGACATGGCCACTTTGCTGTTGCCAACATGCCCTGCTTCCAGCATGCCCATTGCCACTTTTTCTCAGCCAGGGAGGAGGATTTGGAGTGGGTACAAGAAGAAGTCAATAATCCCCCCAAGGCAGGGTGCAAGTCTCATGGAAGCAAGTGGCTGTAACACTCACCTGGAAACCTGGCAAGATCTGTATGCCTGGAGCTCTCAAAAAAAACCCCAAACCTGAGGATGTGCCAACCCAAAGGGCTGCCTTTCCACTGGGATGATCTACACCAACACTATCATAGAATCATAGAATCATTAGCCGGGCTGGAAGGGACCTCAGAGCTCATCAAGTCCAACCCTTGACCCACCGCTGCAGTTCCCAGCCCATGGCACTGAGTGCCACATCCAGTCTCTTTTTAAATATCTCCAGGGATGGAGAATCCACCACTTCCCTGGGCAGCCCATTCCAATGCCTGATCACACTCTCCATAAAGAAATTCTTTCTAATATCCAACCTAAACTTCCCCTGGCACAACTTAAGACCGTGTCCTCTTGTCTTGCTGAGAGGTGCCTGGGAAAAGAGACCAACCCCCCCCTGGCTCCAACCTCCTTTCAGGGAGTTGTAGAGAGTGATGAGGTCTCCCCTGAGCCTCCTCTTCTCCAGGCTGAACAGCCCCAGCTCCCTCAGCCTCTCCTCATAGGATCTGTGCTCCAGTCCCTTCACCAGCCTGGTTGCCCTCCTTTGGACCTGCTCCAGCACCTCAATCTCCTTCCTGACCTGGGGGGCCCAGAACTGGACACAGTACTCGAGGTGTGGCCTCACCAGGGCTGAGTACAGGGGCAGAATCACCTCCTTGGACCTGCTGGCCACGCTGTTCCTGATCCAGGCCAGGATGCCATTGGCCTTCTTGGCCACCTGGGCACACTGCTGGCTCATGTTCAGCTTCCTGTCAATCCAGACTCCCAGGTCATCATGGTGCAGAGCAGAGGAAGAAGGCATCTCCAAGGGGGTGGCGGCTGGTCTTTGAGGCAGGATCAGCCCCTTTTTCAGCCCAGACTGGGACCATCTGGTCCTTCTTTGCTTTGAGGGCCCATTCCCCATCCCATCCCATCTTGTCTCATCTCTGCCCACACTTGTTCCATCCTCCACCCTCCACCACCACGTTTCCCTCTGATGTGCCACCAACCCTCCCTCTCTCCCCGCCTTTTGTCGCTTCCCCCTCCCTGGCATTTTCTTTCTTTTTTCTTTTTCCTTTTTTTTTTTCTTTTTCTTCTTCTTTTT
>JAAWXA010000014.1:18526930-18629691 GCA_038090715.1 Florisuga fusca
AAGGAAAAGGAAAAGGAAAAGGAAAAGGAAAAGGAAAAGGAAAAGGAAAAGGAAAAGGAAAAGGAAAAGGAAAAGGAAAAGGAAAAAGCAGCATTTCCAATCCAAATCCCAGATGTAAAAACTTTGGGATAGAAAATACAGGGGGAAACCAGAAGGAAACCCCAACTTCAGAAAGATGAAGGCATAAGATTTCAAACTGCTCACGGGGAAGACAACTTTTGAAGATGTGAGGTTGGTCTGTCCCCTGAGAATAAAGGACTTCAGGAGAGGGCCAGCAGGACCTGATGCAAGAGCTGCCTTTCACCTCATCCTAGGGAAGGTGAACTCAGGGCCATGGGGTTGAGGCGCTTGGCTGCTTTATTTTCAAATTGGTTTAGGGGAGAAAAAAGAAAAACAAAAAGCATCTGGGAAAGTTTCCTGCCCAGGGGATAAATGGGGCTCCTGTCCCCTCAGGAGCAGGTCTCAGGTATCTCCCCCCTGGGAGAGGGACAGTCATGGTTCATGGCTGGGGTTTCTGTCTCCCCTGAGCCCTTTTCCTTGCAGGAAGAGGCAGCTTTGCAGATTTTCAGAGCCTTTAATAAATAGTGACAATAAAAGCAGTGGAGACAGGGTAATGGACTGTGTCAATGTGCAAAGGGAGCTCCAGGACATTTATTGTCTCTGTTAAAGCCAGTGACCTGTGGGGGAGAAGCAGGTGGGGTGCATCCCCTTCCCCAGGAGATTCAAAATGTGGATTATTCCCCACCAAGACATTCTGCCCTTTTCTTCCATTTCAATGCAGATTTGGGCAGTCTTAGGAGGCAGGCTGTGGGGAAGAGAACATCCCCTCCCAAGCTATTGCTCCCAGGGGGTTCAGAGAAGGGTTTTATCCCTGTTTGTGGCACTGGATATTTTCCTTTCTGAAAGAGAACAAAACCACAAGACCACTTTTTAATTTATTTTTTTTTTTTCCTCCTCTTGCTGAAGCTACATCCAAGTGAGTGCTGGGAGATGGTGTTGGGGAAAATCCAGGATGAGGAGGTGAGGATCTACCCCTGAAGTATCTGAATTATTTTTTGACCCGGAGATAATAAATTAATCAGGAAGAAAAAGAATTACCCAGCAAATTCCCTCAACGTGTCCTACCAATTTAAAGCAATGTTAATGTTGATTTATTGATTTGGAAAGGTACTTACATTTATAAAAGCAGCAAGGGCTTGTCTATAGTGCCAATAATGTAACACAGACCTGGCTGTCTCTAATCCTACAAGCTCCTTATCAGCATGTAAAATTCATCACATGAGAAGGGAGAAAAAAGGGAGAAAAAAGGCATGAAAGTATTTTTCCCTCCCCAAGAAAAAGAAAGAAAAAAGGAGGCTAAACCATGTTTCCAGTAAAGGCTGATAGGAGCCAACTCTCCTGCAAGGAGCCAAGGAGTGAACAAGGCTGGAAAGCAAAGCAGTGATGGGATGGAGCAGGGAGATCCCTGGCACATCTGTGGCTCCAGGATCAATTACTGGAACAACACCACAAATCCCTTACAAAGCCCCAGGAGCAAAAGGTGGTTCCCACAGGGATTCAGATGGAAAGAGCATTTCCCTGGCATTCCCAGCAGGAAAACTGGGAGCATGGAGCAATTCATTAAATAATTTTGGTTGGAAAAGACCTCTAAGGTCATTAAGGCCAACCATTCACCCACCATTCCCCAGGCCACCACTGTCCCTTGTCCCAGGGCTTCACATCCACACAGCATCCTCCCAGGGATGGGGACTCCAGCCCTGCCCTGACAGGCTCTGACAACCCTTTCCAGGGAGAAATTATTCCCAATTTCTAATCCAAACCTCCCCCAGAACAACTTGAGGCTGTTTGACATCACTCATATAAGGGATGATTTGGGGCTGCCTGAGGATGGGTGAATAAACCTTGAAGGACTTTCCCCAAACCCAGGGGGTTTCTGCATGTATTTAATGGCAGAATTTGGTTTCTGAAAAACCCCAAGGGTTTTGGGTCAGCATTTGCTCATCAAAAGAGACACTTTTCAGTAAAAAGGAGGGTTGGGGCATGAGTTTACTCTGGGCAGCTTGGCAAAGTGGGATGCCAATTGAAAAAAAGGTTTCAGGGAGAAACCAGCTGAGAGATGCTGCGTGCCAAGAGCATGGCAGTGGCCCTGGAAAAACATCCCTGGGGACACCATGGGACAGGGCTGGCTTTTTTCTCAGGTCACCTCAGTTCCTTCTGCTCGATGCCTTGTCCAGAAGAGATTCATCAATGGGACAGAGGCAGGAGGAAAATCCCATTACATGGCAAAGGCAAAGCCTGCCCCAGGCTGGTTGTCACGAGAGAGAGAGGGGACTGAAAACATTTTTAGGAACAGAAGGCAGAAAAGAAATAATTCCTTGTGTATCCAGCACAACCCAGGTCAAAGAGGCAGTGTAGCAAGGACTTGCTTCTCCAAGGAAAATCCATATAAAGTCCCCACAGTTTGATCCCAGTCCTTACCAGGTTGGCAAAGTCAGGAAGAAATAGAGCTTCTTGCACAAATTCTGTCTCTGGGATTATTCCAGGCTGGAATGACCTGGGGAGAATAGAAAAGCAGTCAGTTTTCTCAGCCTGGACATCCCATGAAGCTCCAGGATGGAGCCCCCATGTCCTCGTGGATGGCTTTACCCCCTCAGCAATGGCAAAGAGGAAGGTTACTGTCTCAGCAGACAAATTATCCACAAATTGTACAAGCCTCAGAGGTTGTTTCAGTTACTAAATCATTAAAGCATCTAATCTCTGGAGCCAGGAGGATGAATGTGGCTTGGAAAAAGGGGATATCTGGGGAGGGGGCACCTGCAGCATCTCTCCAGGGGCTGGGCCAGAGGAGCCCTCGGAAAGAGCCCCAGCAAAGTAAGACATCATTAATAAATCAGTGACAGGGAAATGAAAATGGAAGTAGATGAATCAGCGAGCTGATCAGGTCACAGATGAAAAATAGCACATCTGCTGCCTCTTTCAGTGCATTAACAAATAAGGCCACTGGCTCAGACACACTAATGCTTGGAATAATGAAGCTTCAAGACCGATTAGAGCATAAATCACTTTTTTTAAAACGTGGCTGCTCCCTCCCTGACCACTGGGAGACATAGTTGCTGGATCCCACCCCTTCCCAGCAGCTCCTGGATGGTGGAAAGGACCCCAGTTCTGCTCAGGGTTCCTCCAGGGTTGACTCCCAGCAGCTGAACACTAATCCAGATGTTAAATCCACAAAAACAGGTGCCTGAGACCTCCCCANNNCACTCGCCAGCTGGATGGGACCCAAGCACTTTCCCCACCTGTGGAATCATGGAATCATCATGGTTGGAAAGAACCTTCCAGATGGAGTCCAACCATCAGTCCTCCACCACCTTGACCCCTAAATCTTCTCCCCAAGTGCCACATCTCCCCATTTTTTGAATACACCCTCAGGGCTGTCGACTCCACTACCACCCTGGCCAACCTGCTCCAACACTTCACCATTCTTTTGGGGAATAAATGTTGCCTGATATCTAATCTGAACCTTCCCTGGTACTACTTGAACCCATCACCTCGTGTCCGAGAAGCAAGGGGCTCTCAAGCCCCCTTTAGGGTTTGAGTTGGATTGAAGAAGGTGGTGACCACAGGATGCAAAATTATCTGCTCCGAGTTACCTGCCTGGATTTTGGAAAGGGAAACAAAGTACATTTTTCCCCTGGCAGGGAGTGGGAGCAGACCCAGTGGTTCCCCCTGGTTTTGGGAGCAGGGACAGGAGTGTGAAAGCAGGTTGGGTCCAAGCTGAAACCCAACTCCTGCATTTTTCATCCTTCTCCCTATTCATATCTCCCCATCTCCTCACTATTCATCATGGTGACACAGCCCAGCACAATGCCCCAAGGGTTCCTGCTTGCTCAACAGCTCCATCCCAGCTGCCCCACTAAAACCCAGCTTCCCTTGTGTCCCCTTTGGTGTGGGGACACAAACCTGGAGACACCAGCACCGTTGGGACAACATCACCACGACCACAAAGACCCAGGGGATCTCCCTTCCCATTTGTTCCCTAATTTGTCCCCCCACATCCCCACCCCATTCCCCATCACTCACGTGGAAATGAGGAAATCCATAAGCTAATCAAGCTGTTTCCCCTCCAGGCTGGGATGTCAGACAGGTCATTATTGGTGTTTCTATTTTTAAATTCATGAGAAGAGCCTGGACAATAGAGCAGTTGGGTCACCTGTGTCCCTGGCTTCACCAAGTCATGACCCCTCCACCAGGGACAGGGGTGGGTAATGGGGGGGCACAGGCTGTGCCTGGAAATTCAGCCTCCAGAATCATGGGATTGTTTTAGTTGGAGGTGACCTCTAAGATCATGGGGTGCAGCTGTAAACCCAGCAGTGCCCAGGCCACCCCTGCCCCATGTCCCTCAGCACCACATCTCCAGGCTCTGAAACCCCTCCAGGGATGATTTTTTCCTTTTCCTCCCCCACCCTTTAATTCTTACAAGATTGTGCTGTTGGCTTTCCAAGCTTAGCAATGGCATCCACCTGTATTTTTGCAGCTTGTGCCTGTATTGCTTTGGGTTTCTTTTTGCCCATCATACGAACCAGTATCATAGCAAAGTGCATGAATTTGTTTTTTATTTTTAGCTGGTTTAGATGCTCACACTGCTCCAGGAGGACTTTGATGAAGGTGAAGCCATGGCAGGAGCAGCATCCGTGGGATGTGATGGGATTAACCACGTGCAGGCGTGCTGGGGAACCCCTGGGATGCTGAACGTGGGGTTTCCTTTATGAGATGATAGATCATGGAATCATTTTAGTTGGAAAGGATCTCTGAGATCATCGAGTCCAAGTGTTCACCCAGCACTGCCAAGGCCACCACTGCCCCATGTCCCAAGGCATCACATCTACGGATGCTTTTGAAACCCCTCCAGGGATGATGGGGACTCCAGCCCCTCCCTGGGCAGCCTGGGCCAGNCACACTGGCTCCTGTTCAGCTGCTGGTGGCCAACACCCCCAGGTCCTTTTCCCTTGGGCACTTCCCAGCCACTCTGTCCCCAGCCTGGAGCATTGCCTGGGGCTGGTGTGACCCAAGTGCAGGACCCAACACTTGCCCATGTTGAACCTCATCCAATTGGCCTTGACCCATTGACCCAGCCTGCCCAGGGCCCTCTGCAGAGCATCCCTACCCTCAGGCAGATCAACACTGCCACCCAGCCTGGTGTCATCTGCAAACTGACTGGGAGTGCACTCAATCCCCACCTCCAGATCACTGATAAAGACATTAAAGGGAACTGGCCCCAGCACTGAGCCCTGGGAACAGCACTGGTGCCCAGCCACCAACTGGACTTAACTCCAGTTTAATTATCCATGGGAAGAGGCAGTTCCTCAGGACAACTGATGTGGATGACTACCCAGGCTGTTAAAAATAAAAGGGGAAAATAAAGAGAAGCCTCAGGCTCCTGGCATGGGGACTACAACATGGACCCCTGAGCTGCATCCCCCCCCGTGCCGGGCCTGACCCTGGCTCACATCCTCCACTCAGCCCCGGAGCAGCATTCCCCAAAATGATGATTATCCCATAGACGCAGCCACACCATCTGCCTGTAAAAACCAGAACCATCAGAGTTTGCACTTCCAGCCTCATGAAACCTCATTTAAAGGAGAGCAAAAGTTCTGCTGAGATGGAATGGGTCTGGGGGGGATCATTGTGGGTCGGGACTGCAGAGCCTTTATGGTTCCCTACGAAGCTGCTACCCAATGCCTGATGTACAAACACCTCTGAAATGCAACCCCTGCTCCTCCTCCTTCCCCCCAACATATTTCTCCAGGCTGACTGGCTGCAGGTTGAAAGCCAAGGGGAACGATGGGTTTGCCTGGAAAGAGTTCTTGCTGGAGAAGGGGATGGGAGGATGCTGGGCTGGGGCTGGGGGGAAGGGGTGGTTGAAGAGGAAGTGGAAGAGAAGAGGAATCTGAGGGAGTTTCTGGGATCCTGAGTGAAGAGGTTCTGTGCTGGCTGGGAGATGCTCTGTTTATTCCAGCGGCAGCTGCCTCGGTCTGTGCTCTGAAGGCAAAGTGACACCAGGCAGTGACACAGAGTCATTAGGAGGAGCATCACGAAGGAGCCTGCTCAGGCTGAGATTACCTGTTTGCAAGCGATATTAATCACTGAAGCAAAAACTAATTATGTGGCTCACTAGTTTTCCCTCTCCCTCCGACGGCTCCGCTGTGAAACTCCTGGACCTGATGGGCAGGGAGATGCTCTCTGCCATCCCCACGGCACAAAAAAAACTTCCTCCTCCTATGAAGGAGAAGTTGAAGTGATTTCAGGTGAGCCTGGAAGAGCATCCCGGGGTTTGGGTGTGAAACCCAAACCTCAAAGGTGAACAAGGGGGAGATTTGCACTGGGAGCCAAATGGGGTTTGCACATCATGAGCCTCCAAGGTGAAGCCCCCAGGTGGGGACTGAGCAAAGGGCTTGGGGAGGGGAAAGCCCCAGCTGATCCATGTGCCCTCTGGGAGGTGCACTTCCACGTTGGGAAGTGTTTAAAAATGCAGATATTGACCTAGAAAGAATGCCTTGGATGTGCTCTCAACAAAAGTCCATCCTTCAAGTCCAAAAGAGTCTGGGGGGGGCCAGGTCAGGGCTGGCAGGGCTTGGGGGGCAACCCTGCAATGCAAGGGGAAGGGGGGAAAAAGGGAAGAAAGGGAAATGGGAAGGGGGAAAAAGGGAGAGGGAGAAAAGGGAGAGGGAGAAAAGAAGGGACAAGAAGAAAAGGGAAAGGAAAAAATAGAAAGGAAGAAAGGGAAAGGAAAAAAAAGGAAAAGGATGAAAAGGGAAAGGAAGAAAAGGGAAAGGATGAAAAGGGAAAGGAAAAAAAGAGAAAGGACAAAAAGGGAAAGGGAAAGGAAAAAAAGGAAAAGAAAGAAAAGGGAGAGGAAGAAAAGGGAGAGGAAGAAAAGGGAAAGGAAAAAAAGGGAAAGGATGAAAAGGGAAAGGGAAAAAAGGGAAAGGATGAAAAGGGAAAGGGAAAAAAGGGAAAGGAAGAAAAGGGAGAGGAAAAGGGAAAAGAGGAGGGAAGGAGAAAGAAGAGAAGGGAAAAGAAAAAGGCAAGGAAGAGCTTAAAACATTTTGCAATCCTGGAAACAAGAAACAGATGGGAGCAGCAACAAGGAGAGCCCGGGCTGGGCAGAGCAGCACAACTCCAGTCACCACCAAGCACTCGCCATGGAGCAAAGTGAGCTGGCTGCTGATTAAGTGGGTTAATTCCCATCTCTAAATGATTATTTTATCACAGCCACACTCACTCCTCAGCAAGGCACAGGCTCTGCCTCCACTGACTGCTCCCCAGCCCTCCTGTGCCAGCCACAGCCTCCCCCCAAAGAGCTCCCAATCTAGGTCAGAGCTCTGCTTTAAATGCCTCCCAGTATTAAACAAAACTCCAGCACTGCCAATAACACATCTGGGGGAGGGGTTCTGCTCCTGTCCATCAGCAGCATTGCAAAAAACACAAAGAAAAGGTTTCAGGTGACAGGACGAGAGGAAATGACCTTAAGTTGTGCCAGGGGAGGTTTGGATTGGAGCTGGGGAACAATTTTTTCCTGGAAAGGGTTGTCAGAGCCTGGTCCAGGTTGCCCAGGGCAGGGCTGGAGTCCCCATCATCCCTGGAGGGGTTTCAAAGCCCTAGAGATGTGATACCTTAGGTCATGGCTTAGTGCTGGGTTAACAATTGGATGATCTCAGAGATCCTTTCCAACTAAAATGATTCCATGATCTATCATCTAATAAAGGAAACCCCACGTTCAGCATCCCAGGGGTTCCCCAGCACGCCTGCACACGTGGATAATCCCATCACATCCCAGGGATGCTGCTCCTGCCATGGCTTCACCTTCACCAAAGTCCTCCTGGAGCAGTGTGAGCATCTAAACCAGCTAAAAATAAAAAACAAATTCATGCACTTTGCTATGATACTGGTTCATATGATGGGCAAGAAGAAATCCAAAGCAATACAGGCACGAGCTGCAAAAATACTGGTGGATGTCATTGCTAAGCTTGGAAAGCCAACAGCACAATCTTGTAAGAATTAAAGGGTGTGGGGGGGAAGAAGACCTGCAAAAAAAGTGTTCCTAGGTTGCACAAAAGGTCTTTTCTAACCTGTGATTTTCTAGTGGGTCTCAAACCTGGGGGAGCCTCAAGGACTAACGATTTCCCCTGCTAATATTTGATGTATTGCTCAATCGTGTGTCAAACAGTGCTGGCTTTGTAGCTGGTGATGGAAGATGCAGAGCCATCCCCCTGTGTGAAGCCTGAGGCTGCTCCTTTCCTGTTCACACAAGCATGCTGAGTCTGGTGCTGCCAAACCTTCAAGCATCACAGGCAGGATGAATCCCCATGTTTTCAGGGAGCACGTGGGATCTGGGGAGCATCGACTGTGGGGAAGAGCAGCAGTGCCCTATATCCAGGAGCAATCCTTCTGAAATCCCCAGTGAGGGGCTGCTGGTGGGTGCAGTTAGGGTCTCCAAATTTGGGGTTTGCAGTGGAGACAGTTCTTGATTGCCCTTCCCTGTGAGGGTGCTGAGCCCCTGTCCCAGGGTGCCCAGAGAAGCTGTGGCTGCCCCATCCCTGGCAGTGTCTCAGCCCAGGTTGGATGGGGCTTGGAGCAACCTGGGCTGGTGGGAGGTGTCCCTGCCCATGGCAGGGGGGTGGGAATGGATGATTTTTCAGGTCCCTTCCAACCCAAACCAGTCTGGGATTCTGTGATTCCGTGCCCGCTCCCTTCCATTCTTGCTGTGAAAGTGCCTGTTGAAAGGGGTTTCAGACCTGATCAATCCAGCCTCAATTTAATGCCTGTTACACTCTGCAGGGAGAAGGACACTCCTGTCCAGAAAAATGCACTCACTGGTTTCCATCCTTTTGATTTATAGAGCTTCTGGCTTAAAAGATGTTCCCCTCCTCTCCAAACGAAGGCGATGTGGACAGGTCCATCCATCACCCGGGCTGTCAGAGGCCCAGTGCTTTAAATAAGCTATTAAAGGGAGATCTAGCTGGTTAACAATCATAACAGACCAGCAGCCAGAGAGGTTACTCACTTCAGTGCCTGGTGAAATTAATTTCCTTTTAATGAACAGAGACAGAGGGAGAGAGAGCTCCAATCTGGGAGATGCAAAGATATTTCTGACTCTGGAGTTGTCCGGAGCATCATCTGGAATCACCTGAGTGGGATTGCTCTGGAGGGGGATTCTGTCTGGGTTACTGATGACAAAGCCTAATGAAGGGTTTGAAACACCCATAGAGCTTGGGCAGGTGAAGGAGGTGGCAGCTTTTTTATTGGAAGTCCTTGGGAACTGCCAGGATGAGCTGGGATGAGAAACTTACCAGCTTCAAATAGGAATATATATATATTTATATATTTATATAATATAAAACAACTTTAAAATAAATGTTCCCATGGCAGGAGGGTTGGAATTAGATGATCTTTAAAAGGTCCTGTCCAACCCAAACCAGCCTTTGATTCTATGAAATAACTTTTGTTTTATATTAACATTGCCTATTCTGCTTTTTGTTTCCCTAGGTGCTCGTTATTTATAAAAGTGTTTCAACAGATGTTAAAGATTAAAGTTCTCTTGCATAATTAACCCTTGAAATTTTTCTGAACTTTATAAGCCTTAGACTTAGTGTTAAAATAAATAAGCAGTGCTGTTACCCAAAGTTTATTGCATCTGTATGACTAAAGAAACATGATCTAAGTGTGACTATCTAAGGACAAGTCCTACAGAAGATTGAAACTGAATGCAGTAAGTGTAATTATCCAAAAGGAAGTCTATTACTGTGTGATCAAGCTGTCAAAACAATGATTTGGGGGCTCCTACAAACCCTGCAGAAGATCAATAAAACCAACCCTGCGTCATAGCTCGAGAATTTAGAAAGAGTATTTTGACCTTCATTCAGGATGGAGCCATTCAAAACACATTTAATAAATGGGTCTTAGTGTTTCTCCTTGATTAAAAATTAAAATTCTTCCTGCTGGGCTGGAGTCACTGTGGGGCCAGGTCCTGCTCTGCTCTCCCTTGCCAAGCCCCCCACGTCCCCAAAGCGACCAACAGCGGTGGCCAGAGAACATGTTCCTCAGGGGTTTTCCAGCTCCCTGCAGGAAAATCCTGGCACTTTGTCTTTTTTTCCTGAGCCTGGGCATCCTTGTCATCTCTTCCCTTTCAATTTCCAGCAGCCCATTTCATCCCTTCCCACCTCCCCATCTGTCTTGTCCACCTTTGCTCCTTCATCCGATCTCACATCGCCTCCTCCCCGCCCCGCAGCTGATTTGTTTCTGAGCAGCCACTTTCTGCTCCAGGTGGGTCAGGACACCTGGAAATTGGCTTGGATTTCATTTCCAGACCTGGAAAGGGAAACCAGGGGGTTTTGTTGAAGATGTCCAGCAGGAATACCTCCATGGGCCCCACCAAGACAGACCACCAGGGAGAAATAGGGGACCCCAACCATGCCCCTCTCCTTTCAGTACTGGATAACAAATGACCACTGATGCCTTGGGGAAAAACCTTCTATAACCCTCTGCTTGGCTTGAAGCCACCCCCTAAAACAAACTGCTTTGCCTTCACAGAATTCTTTACCCCTAGCTTGCAGGGGAGCATTGCTTCCAGCCATTAGAACCTTTCTTCTCAGCAGCAGAGACAGCTCACTCAGTGCTCAGGGGATTTTTCATTCCTCTGGAGCAGCAGAGCCCCATCTGAGCTTTATCATAGAATCATAGAATCATAGAATTAGCCGGGTTGGAAGGGACCTCAGAGATCATCTAGTCCAACCCTTGACCCACCGGAGCAGTTGCTAGACCATGGCACTGAGTGCCACATCCAGTCTTTTTTTAAATGTCTCCAGGGACGGAGAATCCACCACCTCACCGGGCAGTCCATTCCATAGCCTAATCACCCTCTCCGTGAAGAAATTCTTTCTAACATCTAACCTAAACCTCCCCTGGCACAACTTAAGACTGTGTCCTCTTGTCTTGTTGAAGGTCGTCTGTGAAAAGAGTCCAGCTCCCACCTCGCTACAGCCTCCCTTCAGGTAGTTGTAGACGGCAATGAGGTCTCCCCTGAGCCTCCTCTTCTTCAGGCTGAACAGCCCCAGCTCCCTCAGCCTCTCCTCATAGGGCCTGTGCTCGAGTCCCTTCACCAGCCTGGTTGCCCTCCTTTGGACCTGTTCCAGGACCTCTACATCCTTCTTAAACTGGGGGGCCCAGAACTGGACACAGTACTCGAGGTGTGGCCTAACCAGCGCCGAGTACAGGGGAAGAATCACCTCCTTGGACCTGCTGGTGATGCTGTTTCTGATACAGGCCAGGATGCCATTGGCCTTCTTGGCCACCTGGGCACACTGCTGGCTCATGTTCAGTTTCTTGTCAATGCAGACTCCCAGGTCCCTTTCTGCCTGGCTGCTCTCCAGCCATTCTGTCCCCAGCCTGTAGCGCTGCATGGGGTTGTTGTGGCCAAAGTGCAGGACCCGGCACTTGGCCTTGTTGAACTTCATCCCGTTGGAGTTGGCCCAGCTCTCTAGTCTGTCCAGGTCCCTCTGCAGAGTCCTCCTGCCTTCGAGTTGGTCCACACTTCCTCCCAGCTTGGTGTCATCAGCGAATTTGCTGATGATAGACTCAATCCCTTCGTCTAAGTCGTCTATAAAGATATTAAACAGAACTGGGCCCAACACTGATCCCTGGGGGACACCACTAGTGACTGGCCGCCAACTGGATGCAGCCCCGTTCACCACCACTCTCTGGGCCCGGCCCTCCAGCCAGTTCCTAACCCAGCACAGGGTGCTCCTGTCCAAGCTGTGGGCTGACAGCTTTTTCAGGAGAATGCTATGGGGGACGGTGTCAAAGGCTTTGCTGAAGTCCAAGTAGACCACATCCACAGCCTTCCCCTCATCCACCAGACGGGTCACCTGATCATAAAAGGAGATCAGGTTGGTCAGGCAGGACCTGCCCTTCCTAAACCCGTGCTGGCTGGGTCTGATGCCTTGCCCATCCTGCAGGTGCTGTGTGATTGCACTGAGGATGATCTGCTCCATAACCCTGCCAGGCACTGAGGTCAGGCTGACGGGCCTGTAGTTTCCCGGGTCCTCCTTCAGGCCCTTTTTGTNAAAAACCTTCTATAACCCTCTGCTTGGCTTGAAGCCACCCCCTAAAACAAACTGCTTTGCCTTCACAGAATTCTTTACCCCTAGCTTGCAGGGGAGCATTGCTTCCAGCCATTAGAACCTTTCTTCTCAGCAGCAGAGACAGCTCACTCAGTGCTCAGGGGATTTTTCATTCCTCTGGAGCAGCAGAGCCCCATCTGAGCTTTACTCAACCCCTCCACCCTAAGACCCCCCCAAATCTCTTTTCTCTATATCCACAGGACAACATTTGGCTCCACAGCCTCCATCCCCAGCCCAGCAGAAGGTAGGGGGAATGGTACTGTGGGATGCTGCCTCTTTCTTCAACTCCACATGGGAGAAAACCCTCGTGTCCCCTCCCTGGGGACCTCTCACGGTGCCACGCCAAGCTGCAGAGGTGACACTAATACAAATTAATTAAGAAGAGGCTATTTTTAGCAATGAGCAAGGGCTGCATAACCCCAGTTGCTCCCTGGCATTGCCACCGGGGCACGGCCACCCCACACTTGTGGGGACAAGGCCACAGGGGTCACAGGTGGGGTTGGTGGCTGAAATTTCTTTCTTCAGATGAATTTACGAAGCATCACAGCAGTGAGCTGAGAGCCTGGAGAAGGATGTGGCCAAGGGACCCCTTTTACACCCTGACCCATGCCTGGGACAAGGCATGGCCATGCCACAGCCAGGGTCCACCCCTTGCCTCCATCCTCCATCAAACCAACTCCACCAAACAGCATCCAGGGCTCACCCCATCCAGTGCACCCACAGCAGAGCCTGCCCTGAGCTGCTCACCTCCAAGGGTTGTCTCTCCATGGAGTAGCAGCCACTTCAGGATCAATTGGTGTTAAATTTGGGAGAGTTGGGGTTGTTCAGCCTGAAGAAGAGGAGGCTCTGAGGAGATGATGCTGCGGCGTTTCAGTTCTTAGAGGCAGCCTATAAGAAAGGTAGGAACAAACTTTTTAGCAAGGCTTGTAGTGACTAGGACAAAGGGTGATGGTTTTAAACTGAAAGAGGGGAGATTTAGACTAGAGAAAAGTAAGATTTTTTTATGATGAAGGTGGTGAAACACTAGCCCAGGTTGCCCAAAGAGATGGTAGATACCCCATCCCTGTAAACATTCCAGGTCAGGTTAGACAGGGCTCTGAGTCCAGTTGAAGATGTCCCTGCTCATTGTAGGGGTGTGGGACTAGATGGCCTTTTAATGGTGCCTTCCAGCCCAAACCATTCAGTGATTCTATGATTAACACCTAAACCATTCCTTGGGATTCTCCCTCTCCAGGCTCCTGCAATCCCACCTGCTGGGGCAAAGCTGGATGCTGTGTCCCTGCATGGAGTGATGAAACCAAGCCCTGGGAAGAATCTGGGAGGAAGGAAATGGCCAGGTCTGGAGCAGTAAATTCCCCCTCCCTTTGCCCCACGTTGGGAATCAATGTTTGTTGATCCCTGAGTTGGCTCCTCCTTGGTATCTTGGAGTCACTGCTCACATTGGGTGCTGCCTCCGTGCTGGGGTTTGCAGGGAGAGAGGAAATTCACCTCCTTGCCAGAAGGAAATGAGACACAGGGCCCTTGGCTACGTTGGAATGAGTTTTATAAACAGGGATTTTGCTGGCATTTGCTCTCATCCAGGTGATGCTTCTGGGCAAAGAGTCAAACCCAGACCTTCTGTCTCCTGTCTCACACCATTTCGGTCCCTTTAACACCCAAAAAAAGCAGGTTTCCTCCTTCTGCTCTCACCACTGCTTCTTCCCCCCCACCCTCTACCTGACCAGTGCCATCCTGCAGACACACATAGGGAGCTTGTTGGGATTTAAAAAGGCTGCAAAGAACAAAGAAAGAGGTTGGTTTCATCCAGATCAGTTCCTGGGTCAGGTTTCAGTGCAGCCCAGGGAAGTTTTGCACCAGCACAGGGCAAGGGCAGCTCTGCTCAGCTTGGGTCAAAGCAAAAGTACAGCTAAGGCACTAAGCTCACCCGAGATCAAGGAAGAAATAAGCTGTGAGGATAATCCAAGTCCACCAATATGTGATGTGTGATGAGTGGGGATGTAATTACAGGCAAGCAGGAGCATCACAGGTGCCTGGACCACATCCTGCCCTTCCCCATCATCATGGGACCTTTTCCCAGGGACCTGTCTTGCCCTGCAAGAAATGAAAAAAAAAATAATGATAATAAAAAAATATATATATAAATAATCATCATCAAGGTCACAGTGTGAGGGCAAACAGCTCCTTTTTGGGCAAGGAGATGGAGGGAGAAGGGAAGGGTGATGGGGAGCACGTCTGGCCCCGAGGGAAGCTCAGGCAGACAGTGATGAATGGGCAGGAGGATGAAAAGATACAGCTGTATTTATTACCACTGGTCATTTCTGACAGGAGAGTGTTAATAAGAATCCTAATAGTCAATATTTCTTCAGCAGTGGCTTCATCCATTTTTAGCTTGCTGGAGCACAGTAGATGAGTTTCTTCTGGGCTGTTTCCTGCAGCTGCTGACGTGATGTGATGAAATCTGAGCTCCCCGAGCCACAGCACAGTGGCACAACTTTATTGGGCTTCCAGAAATCCAATTTTACTGTGTCCAATATTGTGAGTTGATTAAACCTGATTTGAATCGACAAACATCCCAGGAGGGTGGGTGNACTGAAGAGGGGCTTTGATTTGGCTTTAAAATGCTGAGGGACTTGGGGACAGGAGCTTGCTGTGAAAGAAGGGAAGGAGTTTCTAATAAACAGGCCGAGGAGATAAAAATCTACTTTTATTCCAATAAAACACCCGTGTCAGCAAGCTGATGGTAGCGTGAAGGGTGAGAGAGAGAGAAAGAAAAATGTCTCTGAGTCGGTGAAGCCTCAAAGACACAGAGGGTACAAGAGATTAAAATGGAAAAACAGACAGGAAGGCAGCTCCTGGGTGCAGGACCCACGAGCAGAGGTTAGAGATGGGGTGCAGAGCAAGGGGGGCTGCAGGAAAGCAGCACAAACCCCCCGCCCAACACTGACCACACAAGTGGGCTGGGATTTCAGAGCCATCAGGTTGATTTTGGGGGGAAGCAGCCCCTGATGAGCTCAGGACAGTACCAACCTTTTCTTCAAGCTGCAGGAACCCAGCTGGGCTCAAACCCAGGCTGCTTCTGTGGTTGAAGGTGATGGATCACACCACCCGAGGCACTGCTGCTGTTGTGGAAAAACCTGGGAGGGCAAAAGGACAATGAAGGTGCCATCTGCTCCTGTCCTGCACCTTCATCCAGATTTGCCCAGGGTCAGGATGCAGCTTTTGGGGTGCTGGGCATGAAAACCCACCCTGAAACTCAGCTCATCCCCCACCTTCTTCCCAGTACAGTCAGCTGGCATCAAATAATTGTGCATAACCCCTGGACGTGCCCTCCCTACTCTCCAGGAGAGGACAAAGGGTTGTCCAGCCACCCTTCCTCAAGGCAATCCCTACCTCAGCCCTAAAAGCTTTTGGTTCTGCAGGTTAAACCTCCTGAGCCTGGCAGATCCCTACCTGGCTCCTGCCTTACATTTGCACTCCCCATAAACCCAGAAATCCTTCCTCACATGGAGCCTGCCTTGAGTATTAGCTGGCAGCAGTCAGTGGGCTATAAATTTCCCACCCCCCCCTCTCTGGTGGAGCTGATGGGTGCTGTCAGAGCTGGATAGAAAACCTTCTCCAAATGATTTAGGGGGAGGAGGGAAATCGAACCCCAAACTGAGGGCTCTGAGGTGGAGTCTCTGCCCCAAAAGTGCAGGCTCCAGGTGAGGGGGTTCATCCCTGACACCTAAAACACCCCTGCCAGGGTGGGATGCAGGGAATGTGCTGAGCAGCAGGAAACCATGAAATCACAGCATCATTTTTGGTTGGAAAAGACCTCGAAGATCATCAAGTCTGCCCCTTAATCCAGCACGGCACCAAGACCACCACCAAACCACATCCCTAACAGAGCCTGGAGCTGGAAATGCCCTTCCTAGAGGTGGGAAGAGGGAGATCAGAAGCCCAGCTCCTGCCAGAGCTTGGCATCGAGCAGGTTTTATTGCCCTGATAAAATATATTGTCCTCTCCTCTGCAGCTGCCAGAGCCCTTATTATTCAGCCCGCATCCGTGCCTGTGGCTCTCTCCCAGGCAGCTCAATATCACAGCCAGGGCTGCCCAAAACGGTGGCTGTGACTTTTTTCTGAAGGAATACATTGTCAAAACCTTACAGGCTTTTTGCAAAAAGGTTTAGAAGAATTTTTACAGCCAGGGGGTGAAGATATGAACTGTTATTCCCCGTCCTCCTAGAGAGACTGTGGGCAGATACTGAATCAGTCTCTGAGATGATGCTCGTGGCTGTTTGCACAAAAGCAGAGGGCAAAATTCAACCAGTGGCTCCCAGATGGCCAGGAAATATTTGGCTTTCCCCATATTTGTCTGCCTCAACACCTGGTTTGAACAAAAAGGAGGCATTTGGCTGTCCCTGCCCCTCACCTATAGGATTTGGGCATCCCACACAGTTCTCCCCAGTGCATTTGCTAAAGAAGAGTTTTGGGGTGTGGGGGTACACAGGCCCCAAAATGCCTGGCAGATGAGGGCATGTGCTCCCCATCCAGAAAATCCCATCTTGGCTTCTTGCAATCTGCCCAAATTTGAATTGCATGGCAACAAGAAGCACCTTGGACCAACCACAAAGGTCCTGGTTATGGGGGATTTTGGACTCTTTTGAAAAAGTTTCTGGCTTTAGCACAGACTGAGGAGGCAAAGCTCAGGATTTTTTTGTAAAACTTGCTTTCTGAATGACATCCAGCCCTCACCCTGCTGCTCCCCACCATCCCTGGCTCCTCTCCAGCCACCACCTGCATCCAGGCAGCTCCTGAGGAGCCCAGGGGAGCATCATGCTGCAGCTTCTCATTTGGTGCCTGTTACACTATCACATGCTCTCTGTCTGACACCCAAACACCCATCAGAGCATCACAGAATGGATTGGGTTTGGAGAAACCTTAAAGATCATCTAATTCCAACCCCCTGCCATGGGCAGGGACACCTCCCACCAGCCCAGGTTGCTCCAAGCCCCATCCAACCTGGGCTGAGACACTGCCAGGGATGGGGCAGCCACAGCTTCTCTGGGAAACCTTTTTTTTTTTTCTGGCCCTGGACAGCCAAAACAAAAGAGTGACTTTATGCTGGGAGCTGGGGTTTATTTATAGAACCACAGAATGTTTGGGGTCAGAAGGGACCTTTAAAGCTTCCATCCAGTCCAACCCCACTGAAGGGATGTCTTCAACTAGACCAGATTGCTCAGAGCCCCATCCCACCTGACCTGGAATGTCTCCAAGGATGGGGCATCTATCACCCCCCTGGGCAGCCTGGGCCAGGGTTTCATCTAATATCCAGTCTCAATCTTCCCTCTTTCAGTTTAAAAACATTGCCCCTGCTGCTAATGCTACGTGCCCTGATGAAGAAGTGTCCCCAGATGGCCGTGACTCTGAGTTTGGAGAGATGCCATCCCTGTGAGACCCACCTCCCCACCTCTCCCCTCAGCTGGCTGGGAGCTGGGCCACCCACCCAAACACATGGACCAACCTCTGAGAAAAATATTCCAGTCACAGGCTCCATCCCAACCTCCCACTTGTTTTATTGCCCTCGTGGCTATCATAACCTAAACACCCAAAGGGATCAGCCTATCCCTCCTTTTCCATCCTCCCCCACCCATTTCCCTCAGCATCACATTTTCCCTCCATCACTTCCCAGCTCTCTCTCCCTTCTCCCGCAAAACCAGGAGCATTTCCAAAGCCATCACCTTGGGAGATTGATAGAAGATGATGAAACTTGGACCTGCACAGTATCCATGTGTATCTCATCCTGACACCTGCATCACCTCCAAGTGCAAAGCCCTTGCAGGATGCAGGGCACTCCTAGAAATGGGAAATTGTCAGGAATAAAATCCACAGCCCTGGAAGGAAGGGTTAAACACACATCTGCAAAGCCTCCTTGTCCTGCTGGTGCTCTGGGTCTCTGAGTTAGCAGGTTAAGGATCCCACAGATGCACCACAGAAAAATTCCACCTGGGTTTATGCTTCCCTAAAGCATCTCAGAAGAGGCAGAGGCAGCAGCAGGCAGGGCCACAGGCAGCACCAAGCTGCCCCAAGCTGCCTGCTGAAGCAATCACTCCCCCCCAAAACCAGCACAGGTATTTAACAACCCCTTTTGTCTGTGTGCTGGTTTTCATCACTGTTAAAATAAAACCAACTTATTCCAAGACGACACAGAGCAACACCCCCTCTCCAGGGCAAAGAGTTTGCAAAAAACACCTTTTCAACCCAGGTTTTCCAGGTAACCAGGTTCTCCTCTGGCTCATAGCTGAGGGATGGAAATCTCAAAATGGGACCTCCCTGTTTTCTGTAAGATGAGCAAAACCTTGAATTCCTCAGGGATAATGTTACTTCTTGGCATCGCTTTGATGATTCAAGTGTTGTGTTTTGGAGGATCTGTACCCAAATCCCTATCAGGGAAAGGCAAAATTAAACTAATCCCCAAATAATTCGACCACAGTTGCTCCAGGGCTCAAGTCTCACCTCATCTGAGAACCAGCTCCCTTCCAAACACACCAGGTTTTCCTGGGAAAGCTGCATCTTGCTGCACACCAGTGACCCCCAGGCCTTCCCAGCAACCCCAGATTCCTGCAGCAAAGGGAGATATTGCTCTGCCAGGGAGAGTGAAGAGGGAAATGACACAATTAACAGCTCTTCTGGCAAGAAGCAGTTAGGCTGCTTCCCCCCCAGCATCCCCATTCCCCACCCAGCATCCCCCCTCTTCTTTGCCAAGTCCCAACCACCCAGAAGGTCGTTCAGTTCATCGGGTTTTTTTTGGCTTGTTTGTTTATTCCCTTCTTCTACTTTCCTGTCCCCAAGTCCCTCAGCATTTTAAAGCCAAATCAAAGCCCTGCTTCAGTTTCATGTTGGTTTTGTTGTTTGTTTGTTTGTTTTTTTAATTACTCATAATTAAGTGATTCTTGGCAGGGCAGACCATGGAAAGAGCGTTATCCCACAGGCAGGAATTCAGCTAGGAATTTCCTCTTAGCCTCCTAGCCCTAAACACATCTGGGGGAAAAAAAAAAAAGTCTGATCACTTTATTTATTCCAGCAAACATTTCCTTGCAAACACAGCCCCCTCACAGCCCCCCAGGACCTTTCTCACAGCAAGACCTTGAGCTGCGCCGTCGTTATTTGTTGAACTCCACTCCTCCTCCTGCTGAAATCCCCCAGTTTGGAGGGAAGGGGGTGTCTATTTTCCAGTGCTGAGACAGCAAGAGCATGGCCTGCACCCACACAGCAATGTAACTGCAGGAATTGAACATCTGCTGACAGCTCAGGGGGGGTTTGACCACTGCCTCCATCCTGCTGATGCTCCCCAGTGAGTTACAGCCCAGCTGGGACAAACTGAGCAGCCCTTGCTGGAAAAGCAAAAGTGGCTTTGGGGAGGGGAGGAAAGCAGTAAATCTTCAATGGGAAACTCCAGGTGCATCTCTTCTTGGGAGATGGAAAGCTGGCTGGGCTCACAGCCCAGAAACCAAGCGTGGCCTGGGCAGCACCAAAAGGAGCATGGGCAGCAGGGTGGGAGAGGGGATTGTCCCCCTCTGCTCCACTCTGCTGGAACTGGCTTCACAGTTGGCAGATTTTTTCAGAAAAATCACTCATACGTTGGTGTTATTCAAAATTGCCTTAATATCTTTTTTTTTTTTCTTAAATGTTCTATATTTGGCTTTATTTGGATGTATCTTCTCTTTGGGTTTGTCTTTCTTCCTGCACATGGGCTTAAAAAAAAAATAAAAAATGAGAGAGAGAGAGAGAGAGAAAGAAAGAAGAAAACAAGAGCTGCAATTCTGATGCATTCACACAGCTCCAGATGTTAATCCTTCAACCAAAGCAGATGGGGGGGAGGAGGAAATCAATCAGGATGAAGCCACAAGGACTGGTGGGAAGCTCCAATAATCCACCTCTGCACCCAAAACCCCATTCAGTAGCCAGGGCACCTCAGAGCTCCATGTCCTGTGCTGAAGAGGGAGCACGATGGGGTGTGTGGCAGGTACCTCATTGCTCTGCTGGCTTTGGATTTGCTAGAAAAGGAGGAGATGGTCATGAACCTGCAGGTCAAATCCTAGAAGAAAGCATTTTTTAGAAGACAGGGATGTGTTGCCCAGCACAGTGCAAGGCTGGTGGGAGAAGCCAGGTAATCACCAGGGAATAAAAGCTACTGGGACTTGGATGGCTGCTGGAGTATTCTCCAAGGAGCAGCTTTAGCTCACAAATCCTGGAGCAGACATTTGATGTTGTCACTGGGGGAGAGAAGGAAGGAGGAGAAAAAAGAAACATAAGGAAGTAAAAAGCCACTGCTTGGGTGCAGATTGCTCATACCTGAAGAGACTGGGGGAAGGAATGAATTCCTTACTGGTGTCAGTGCAAGCAGCAGTCAGTCATCCCTGCACATCACAGCTCCACTCCTGGGAAAACTGGAGGAGAGAAAAACCTCCTGGAGCCAAGAGGGGCTGGCATGGTGCTGCTAATAATATCCACTCAATTCATAGAATCCCAGACTGGTTGGGGTTGGAAAGGACATGAAAATTCATCCAGTTCCAACACCCCCCCTGCCATGGGCAGGGACACCTCCCACCAGCCCAGGTTGCTCCAAGCCCCATCCAACCTGGGCTGAGACACTGCCAGGGATGGGGCAGCCACAGCTTCTCTGGGCACCCTGGGACAGGGGCTCAGCACCCTCACACCAAACTATTTCTTCCTAATATCTAACCCAAAATCTCCCCTCTTGCAGCTGGAAACCATCCCCTTTCATCCCATCCCTCCAGTCCCTTGTCCCCAGTCCCTCCCCAGCTTTCCTGGAGCCCCTTGAGGCCCTGGAAGCTGCTCTAAGGTTTCCCCCTCAGCCTTTTCTTCTCCAGGCTGACAAATTGCAGGTAGGAAACTCCAGAAAACCAGAAAGCTGTTTCAGTGTGGATCCAGGATCAAATAAGGCAAAGAGGGGAGGGGTGGCTGAGCCAGTAGCCCAGGCTGCTTCCCACCCAGTGTCTGTCCCAGGTGGAAACCCACACACATCTGCCCAGGATTCAACTGAAAAAAGAAATGAAAGGAAACTCTGGTTCCACTGGGTGGCTGGGGAGGAAAGAAGCATCAACCAAACGTGCTCTCATTCTTCATGAGCTAATGCTCAGGTTTACCCACAGCCCCAGCATGCTGTAAGGAATGCAGAGAGACCCCAAGCACCCTGACATTTGAAACCAGGAGTGTAAAACATCAATAAATGTGGGGCTAAATGCCTCACAGCGTGGTCAATACCAGACTCTGGCTTGGGAGGGGAGGTCCCTGCAGATCAGTGCTGAGCTGCTGCTTGGGGACCTTGCTATTGATGAGCTGGAAATCCATCTGAACATCTCTGCTGAGCACCTGGAGAGGGTCAGGTAACATCTTTACCAGCTTCCCTAACCCTCAGGGAAGGCAGGATGGGTATCAGAGCAAACAGGCTGGATTGGTAGGGTGGGGACAGCCCCAGGAATGGAGCTGATGACAGCTGGGGGCTTCAGGGTGAGGGTCTGCAACCAGGGGGGTCCCCCAATCCCACCCTGTTTAGCTCAGCAAAACCAGCAACCCCCACCACTCCTCAGCTGCCCTGAGCTTTGTGGGTATCAACAGGGTGGCTGTAAGGATGGGGTTTGATCTCCAATCTCCCACTGAGGAGCTCAGGGAGAAAGTACACGTACAGATCTACTAGAGAAACTTGAAAAAGCCCAGGAAAGCACAAAAAAAAAGGTTTTAAAGCCAGAGAAAATACCTTGTGGAACAGCTTGTAAGGATCTCATCCTGCTTAAGCTTAGGGAAAAGAAGATTGACACTGGATTGATGATGTCCCTGCACCTGAAAAAAAAAATGGAGAGAAAGGGCTCACAGCTCGTTTTGAAAGAGGATGGCTAAAAAGCAGGGCCAGATCTTGTGAAATAAGGGGGTACAAGTCGTTCATGGAGGGGTGAGTAAAGGCAGTTCAGCCTCCAAGGGAAGTTCAGGACGTGTCTGGAACCAAATGGATCCAAAAGAAGGATGAGGGAGATCTTGGGAGAGACCTGGTGGTCAGATGCAAGCTCAATCCAGGCTCATCCAGCAGCCTGGGCTGAGTTTCTGATCCTTTGTGTCTTGGACCTGTGGATCAAAGGTGTCCCCTGAGCCCCGCTGGGAGGTTTGGGGAGGAGCAGGAGTGGGTACCAGCATGGGTGAGGCAGGATCTCAGCAGCCATCTCCTCCTCCATCTGCTTTTGGACAGCTCAGCAAGGTGTTGTCTCCAAGTGCTCTCTGCCCCACAAGCCTCTAAAACCAGCAAAACCCCACCAGAACTGGTGGCAGTGGTTCATCCCACTTGGTTCCCCCATCCACGCATCCATTTCCCCTCATTCCCTCCACCCACAGCATCCCTCTGCCCCCAGTTCCCAGTGCTGGGACACTTACTGCCCTTTCCTTTCCACACATCCCATGGGGGCAACCTGAGAAATCCAGGAGATCACCAGAAAAATACCAAACCATCACTTCAGGGTGATGGTGTTTGGGGTTTTTACCATGGAGGGGCTTGGGACAACAAAGGGAAAGCAGGAGGCAACTCACCACCAGTGCAGAAGTCCTCCAGTGAGAAGTGTCAACAGGAACAAAACCACAGCAGAAACTGCTGATTCCAGTTAAAATAAAAACACTTAAAACCTCAACCTTTGAGATGCACAACCCGCCCCTGTTCCACCCTGATATGCTTTCCCCAGCAGGTGAAGGTGTCAGAGTTCAACACTTTTCACATCCCTCTTGAAAGAAGAGTTTGTACAAGCCCCAGGGCTGGAAGCTGTTAGTTCCTGCTGCTTGATGGTCCTCAAATCAGGGGCCCAAAAGAAACCTGGTCATTGGGTTACAGCATCCATCAGCTGCTCTGGGTTCCCTTTGGGAATTCATTCTTTGCTTCGAAACAAAGATATTTGGTTGTTTTTTCTTCAGATAAATCCATCAGTGTGAGCAGGGCAGGACTTGGCTGCTTTGATCTGTGCTTGTAGAGATGCAGAAGAATGGAACTGCCATACACAAAATTACATCAACAGGGCTTTACCCCCCCAGGCTAAACATGGCCATGCTTCAAAGGCCTCCTGACAAAACCCCCAGATCTGTTTTCCCTCAGAAAAATACCCACCCAACCCACCAGCAGCTCCAGAGGAGAGCAGGGCAGTAGTTTCACCACCTCTGCAGCAGGGCATTGACTCAGGTTTGCCGAGGTGAGGGGCCAGGGCCCCAGTTCTTTTGCTTTTATTGATTGCAGACCTTGAATCCAAAACCTGCCAAGTCCTTCAAACCTGCACACAACATCTGGGGTCTCTTCCCAGCCCATCTGGCGTGGTGAATGACTTGAACAAACTTCAGGCTTTCAAGGAAATTTGCTGGCACGTGGGATGCTTCTAATAACCAGAACCACTGCAGAGTCACTGCCTGGAACCTCTGAGTCTCCCTGGAAATCACAGAATCCCAGACTGCTTTGGGTTGGAAGGGACCTGAAAAATCATCCATTGCCACCCCCCTGCCATGGGCAGGGACACCTCCCACCAGCCCAGGTTGCTCCAAGCCCCATCCAACCTGGGCTGAGACACTGCCAGGGATGGGGCAGCCACAGCTTCTCTGGGCACCCTGGCACAGGGGCTCAGCACCCTCACACCAAACTATTTCTTCCTAACGTCTCATCTCAGTCTCCTCTCTTCCACCCTCATCCTGGCAGTCCATGCCCTGATCCAAAGTCCCTCCCCAGCTTTCCTGGAGCCCCTTCAGGCTCTGGAAGGCTGTGACCCTGAAGATATTTTCAGTATTTTCATGGAGTTGGTTGTTCAAGATTGAGTTTAAAATACTGGGAATTTGGGCAGAAAAAAAACCATTCCAAACACTTCTGGCTGGAAGTTGATGGAGAAGAAGTGATGCTGCTCAGTGCAGCTCACCCAGACCAAACCAAGTGGGGAAAACACTGACCCAGACCAAATCTTTTTTTTATTTAAAGCAATCTACAGCAGGGGAGCTTTGCATTTGTGACCAAAGACCCACGAAAAATCACATTCCCTGGAAACCAGATGTGATGATGCTTAAGATGAAGACAAGCAAGCTGCTCCTTTGCCATAAGTACAAACTCCTTCCACTGAGGCTTTAGATACTGCCTTGGGACTGAAGCACTCAAAGTTGAATAAAAATCTCTTCCACTGCCTGAACATTCTATTTATGTGGGGGGAAAAACAAAACAAAGTTTTGGATCTCTCTGTGCTTCCATCTGCTGGAAGTCCCATGCAGGTACCTCCTAGGCATCCACTTCCCAACCTGATGGCCTCCAGCAAGTCCCCCCAACCTCAGGACAAAGCTGAATCCTGCATGGAGAGACCAAACCTGGAGTTTCTCAGATTCCCTGCCTGTTCCTTCTCCATCCAGACCCATCCAAGTCCTTTCTGCATTTGCTGTGTCCCCGGGGAGCATCACCTCAGGTAGGAGAGCAGGCAGGGAGGCAGAACATCTGGGCCACATGTGTGCTGGGGAGGAAAGATTTCTCCTTGGACATCAGGGACTGCCTTTAAACCTCCTTCTTCTCGCTGCTGGAGGCTCCTGGCTGTCTAGACATTGTTTGGTTACATGCACTCAAATCCCCAGCTGCTCCTGATCTGGCTTGAAGTGACCCTCCTGGCTCTCCTCCCAAGGTGGTCCCTGCCAGCCCCAATCTCCCCAGCCAAGGGAAAAGCAGGAGGATCCTGATATGAAGGAGCTGGCCCATGGACTGGGGTTTATCCTGATGGGAAGGCAGGGAGGGAGAAAAGGAATCTTATATCAAAAGAACAGCACTCCTGGGAGCCCAGGGAGGGTGAAGGAAGAAGAGTGACATGAAGGGACTGGTTTCTGCAGGGAACATTCCCATAAGAAAAAAAAATTATATATATATTAAAAAATTAATATATATATATTATATATGTATATATAAAATATATATATATAAATATTTTTTTTTCTGCCTGCAGGGAGAGGAGAATTAGTCAAAAGCCAAATTTCTTTCAGAAAATCCTCAAATTATTCCAAGCCTCCATGCAGGAGTTCCTGTTCTTTAGGCAGGACAGGGGACATAGACAATGTCCAACCCAAGGGTAGAGGAGGCAGAAGGCAGAAGCCAGCCCTCCCTCCCTGCTGACTTGCTGCCTTCCCCTGAATTCTCCTGATTTTTTGGCCCCCATGGCAGAGGGTGGCTGTGGCAGCTCCTCAGTGCCTTTCTGCATGGAGCTGAAGGTTTCCCTGGAGGTCAAGATTTCCAGCCAGGACAAGACAATACACATATTCACAGGAAAAGCCAAGCAGCTTTTCCAGGATGAGGAGGCAGGGTAGAGGTGAGCCCAGGGCTGTTTGTCAGGCAGGAAAAGCACTGGGAAACACACTGCTCCCCCCTGGACACACAGCCAGGCTTTGCTGAGCCACATCTGATGCCAGAAGAGAATCCACTTTGTCCAGATGCTGCTGGGATGGAGCTTGGTCTGGTCCTTGTCTGGACCCTCACATCAGGAGGATTACTCTGGCCCCATTCTCCTTCCCTCCTCTCCTTTCCCTGGCTCCTTTGCTTCTCTTTAATCAGAGGGAAATGATGCAGGGCAGCCCTGGGGTTAGCCAGATGTTCCTCCTTGCTCCCACCAGCCTGCTGAGCTGGATTTGGGGCCTTAAGCTTGACATCCAGTTTGGCCCAAATCCCACATGGCCCCCAGGCCAAGCCCCAGTCCCTCTCCTCTCCTGCTGGGCAGACCAGAGCTGGATTCCAGCAGCCTCTGGCACCTCGGGCACCTTGGCAAGGGGATGTTCAGAGGAAGCATCTGTGATCACAGAACCATCAGACCTCCAAGATCACCACGTCCAACTGTCAGCATTCCCCCCACATCAAATCCATGTATTAACATCTGTATCACCCACGAGAGCATGTCCTGAGCTGGGTGGTGACACAGTTTGCCAAGCCTCTGGGGGACACCACCAAGCACCCCAGCTCTGGATGCTCCCTGGTCCATCCTCTCAGTCCTTGTTCCTGGCCTTGGGGTCATCTCATCTAAGGATTAGCAGGAACCTCTCCCCCACCAATATCCCCAGCAGAACTACTTCTCTGAGGTCACCCTGACAGAATGTTGGGGGTTGGAAGGGACCTTGAAAGATTTGAGTCCAACCCCCCTGCCAGAGCACACGGAATACAGCCAGGTGGGTTTTGAAAGTCTCCAAAAGGAAACTCCACAACCTCCCTGGGCAGCCCCTGCCAGTGCTCTGTCATCCTCAGGGTGAAAAAGCTTTTTCTTATATTTCCACAAAACCTCCCAAGGTCCAGCTTGCACCCTTGTCCTGTCCTAGAACATTCCTGAGAAGAGCACTCTCCAACTGTTTCAAAGAAAGGAGGATCATCCCTCTGTTCTCAGAACTCTGCTTTTCATCAAGCATAAAACCCACAACTCCAAAACCCAGACCAGAAACTGCCCTGACCCAGCTCTCCAGCACCACTCTGAACACATTTATGTCTCGAAAGCACACGATGCCTTGAAACAAAGCTGGTCCCTCTTCCCACAGTGGTGGTCCTGGAGGAAAGAGGTTTCACTCTTCTCAGGACAAGAGGACACAGCTACACACAACCCAAAATTCTCCCTTTCCTATTCACCTGGGAGCATCTTCCCTGGAAAGTATTTAGCACTCTGCAATCACCAGGCAGGCAAACACATCTGGAGAGAGATGAAGGTTTCCTTAATTTCCCTTTCCTATGCTCACACCAACATTTTTTCCCCTACCTCACACACACACACACACAAAAAAAAGCAGACAATTCACTTCAGCTCATTAAAAAAAAACCCAAACCAAAGCTGAGGCACTCACAGGGACTGCATACAAAAAGGGAATGAATCCACAGATGCAAACAAAACACTGAATTACCAATATGGAAATTAATTTTTTAAGAGTCACAAGGTGTATTATTCCTGGAAATTGCTTTTATTTAGCAATTATGTTAACACCATGAGAAGGCAGCTGGCATTGAAAACAAACCATTCAATTCAAAAAATCAGGGAAATGAATTAACTGAAATTTCAGGGCACTCACACATGAATACACTCCACTCCCTTGAATACTTAGGAAACCTCAAAGGCTTTGGGTTTTGTTTGTTGAGAAGAAAGGGGATAAAAGAGAAAGAAAAACTGTTTATTTTTGAAGGTTTTTATATGTTTTTGCAAGTCAAAGTTAAAGCCTGACATCAACCAGCAGGGAAAAAACCTGAAGAGTCAGTGACAATACTGAGATATTTTAATATTTTTAAGTTTTGTTGTTTTTTGGGTTTTTTTTTTCCCTGTAAAATGGCTTGTACTTCCACAGGTACAACAGCAAAGAAACTTTTTCAGTCCAGTTCACAGGGTGTATAAAAAAAAGACCAATTTTACAAATATACCCAGAAGTTCTAACAGCTGCTAACACTGTTTCAAGGTAAACACCACTTCTCCATCATCCAGGGCTTGCTGGGAGAACAAGACTTTTCCCAGGGCTGTGCCCTTCCAGGGGCTCCACATGGGTTTAATGCAAGAGGAAAGTGTTATCCATCCCTAATCACCATGACCCAAAGAGAAGGGACTTCTCCAGGTGACTCCAAGACTGGCTTGCTCACCAGAGAAGTATAAAAATGCCCTGGTAAAAGGAAGACTTGACAGTCACCAGTGTCATCTGGCTGCCCAAGCAACTTGTATTGTTCTGCTGCCAATAAATGAGAATTCTGGTCAAGAGAGTAAGTAAAGCTTCCCAGGCTTGCTGCAGTCAAGGGGACATGGTTTGCAGAACTGCTGCAACTTCATCCTAAAATCTAACCCCTCTCCACCCCTCACCCCCTAAAAAACCCCTTCCTTACCTTCTAAGTTTTTCCTTTCAATTCTTAACACTGAGTGTGAGGCTTATAAAAATCAAAGTAATGAGAAAACCTGCAAAAACCTGCAAGAGACATTTGCAACTCTGTATTTTCCTTGAAGAGATAAGCAAGCCTGAAGGGATCTTTTAAATTCTCTCCCTTGTTTTCTTTCCTTGCTGTATTTACTTGTTTACCTGCAACTACATGGATAAAAAAAGAAGAACCAAGAATTTACTGAAATCTGAGCAAAACAAGGAGGAATTCTTGGCCAGGACAGTTTTCCTACCACACTAAAAATGCTTTTAAGTGCCTCTGTCAGCTCTCATGATGGCCACATCACTACCACCAGCTCTCCAACCTAGGAAAACTGTCAAGACTGTGAGTTGGAGGTAGAGAAACATGACAGTCTTGGAGAAGCTTCCTTCCACTTCCAGAAGAAAGAAAAAATGGGGAGCAAATCAGCTCCTGCAACAGCACTAAAGGGAGAGCTGCCACAGCTGAAAGCCACAATTTCCATTAGGCGGTGAGTGGAGCTGGAAAAAAAAAATAAAAATCAGTTTTATTCAGGGACTGTTGCAGTTTCTCCCTGGGATGCACTCAGCCCCCCTGCTCCCCAGCCAGGCTCTGAAGTAGAACCCTCAAACTTCAGGAACTGCCACTAAAACACCAAAGTGTTTCTTGTTGGGACGATCCCAGCTTTTCCATCTCATCCTGGAGCTTCCTAACAAACGGAAGGGAATCTTTTTCAGAGCAGGTCTGAAAGAGAGGACAGCTACAATCCCACTGCTGATGGGTTCCATGCCTCTGCTCCAGGCTGGGGTCTGTCCCCACTGGAACCAGCCTGACAATGGCTTTTGTCTCTTCTGAGCCTCATTTCCCCCCCTCACACAGGAAAAAATAAATGCTCCTTTAATTATTCTGCCAGCACAGTAGTAGTACTGTACCCTGAGGCACAGAGTGACCACGCTTTCAACAAAAAAAAAAAAAAAAAAATCATGATTAAAATGCAGTACCATCCTCTTTTGTAGAACTTGGACCACAATTCCTAAGAGCAATGCTTGCCACTCAGCTGTCTGCTTGGACTCCAGTACTCTAGCAATAAAGGTGCCAAGAAAAAGGAAAGTATACAGCTCCAGTCTGCATGGATACCACAGACTTTTTTTTTTTCTTTTACAGATGAGACTTGAAAAATACTTGTAGCTCTAAGTGATGCAGTCAGAGCTGGTTTGGAAGCAATCAAATAGAATCAACAATGAACAAGGGGGGAATAAAAAAGCCTTACAGGATACATTTGGAATAGGATGCAAGAAATACTGTGATGCTGAAATGACGAAATCAACTTTCAAAACAAAGTTTGAGGGTGATTCTCAAGTTTACTCACTGCAAACACAACCAGTCTTACTTATCCAGAAACAACTTTTGGGGTTTTCTGGGTTAGCAGAGCAGGGAAGGTGTGTTTACTAGGACAAGGGAAGGAGGAAAGGGCTGAGCAGCCAAAGGGATCATTTGATGAGAGCAGCATATGTGGCAGTCCTGTCTGAGAAAAAAAAATAATGCCACAAACTCATCTTGCCTTCCCAGTAAATCCAGCTCTGTGGGACTCACCCTGGATTTCAATACAGGTTGATGTCAAAGTTCCTGGATTTATGCAAAGGAATTGAGGAAGTTTGTTTCCCAGGCAAGAGCTTTCCTTCCTGCAGTATTTCTTGCATGATACAGAACTGCCAGCAGTGAAAGCAACAAAAATCTCCCCTAAAACACAGGCTTGGGTTTTGTGATTTTTTTTTTTTTTCTCAAAAAGACAATTCCCTCAGATACAGCCCATTAGCCAGTCTTGCACTCCATGCAAGCCAGCCCCTTCCCAACCAAACGATGTGCCAGTGCCTCCAGTGAGGATCCTCCAGTGCTCTCCAGCCCCTTGGCACGGGGGGTCACTGGGAAGCCCTGAAGCAGAGATTCAACTGCAACAGCCAAGCAAGGGAGTGCAGAACCTCAGTCCCAGAGATGCTTCAAACCCACCTGCCCTCAGAGGGAGGCTACACATCCAAGTCCTGGTAAGCTCAACAAAAGAGTTGTCACCCCAGACCTCTGAAGCTGACACACAGGGAGGTTGTGGCCACCGACCATAACCCAGCAGCTCCTGGCCTCAACTCCCAAGGGATGCTGTGGGGACAGATCCTTGGAGAAGCAAAGTAATTCCCAGAGATTCCAAGCAGAAGGAGGTGGAGGTGAGGCTGCCTCTCCCAGATGAGGTATGTGCTGAAAAAGAGAGAAAAAGCTGCAGAATGCACCTGGGACCTGAGGATTGAAGAGCAACAAGGAAGAGGCACCTTCAGGTTGATGTCAGAAACCAGGACAGGGAACTGAAGGCCAAAGGTGTTTCTTCCCCCCTCCTGGGGAAGATGACCCAACAAGGTTGTCTTGTGGGAATAAGGATATGGAATCACAAGAGGATCTCATAAAAGGCACTAGGGCAGAAGCATATGGTTTTAGGTTAACAAGAATCATCCTGATTTCCTGTCACTGAGTAGGACAAAAACTGCAGAGAGTTTGGGATTTTAGAGAAAATGCTTCAGAGCTTTTTTTTTTTTTCTTTTTTAACAGCAAAAGCATCAAAAGAAATGTAAAGCTATTTTCAAATTATTAAAATGCTGAACGTTTATACAGCAAAATTATATTAAAAACAGCAGCAGACAAAGTCCATCCCATCACCATTGGCAAGGGACATGTAAAATGTTTATAAGGTTTAACTATAAAACAATTTTACAACCAAAATATGAACAGGCCAATTCAAGTATATATATATATACAGAATATATTAAAATCATATAAATTATATATTTATACAAAGGGCACAATTATAGCAAAAAGCTATCATTGACTAAATAGAACTGAGCTTGAATTACCAGTTTCACCTAGAGATGTTATTTTCTCCCAAATTAATTTTAATTTTTTTTTTTAAACCTGGATAGATTGATACCTCAGATACCAAGAGTCAAGAAAGCAAAAGGGGAAAAAAAAAAAAAAAAAAAAGCAAACTGCAAATCAAAGAGTTTTCATTCTGTGTGAAATGAAACTAACAGTGGGCGGGGTACAACTCATATGAAATTCTGATTTAATTATTTCCATAGTAAACATTTATCAGCTCTCCTAAAAAGTCAGGAATTTCAAGTGATTCACTTCAGATGCACCACCCTGGCGCATATATTTGATTACATTTTGAATACTGTTTTGATTTGCAAACATTTGGGAAAAAAAAAAACCCATATAAATACATCTTTATCTGGAAAAAAAAGAAAAAAGAAAAAATAAAAAGGTGACAGATGGCAGCAAGTTGAAAACTGAACAAAAATACTCAGCTGAACTAGAAGTGAGGCTCTCCTTACAGCATTTTGGCTAGTAAGTGAGCTTAAAAAATAATTTTAAATTGCCTTTTTTTAAAAAAAAATTTCAAAACATAACAGCATATAACCACAATCCATTCAAGCACTTGCAAAGCTGAACAGATCCATCCTTGGGCTTATATTTAAACAGGAATTAAGTGCTTTCCTGAATTCAGGTCTATGTCAATAAGTTCTGTAGAAGTTGTACCTAAACCTTCTGTCTTGCTGAGGTACTACCCCCCCTTCATTAATGCCACTTTTTCCAGGCTCACTACATCTCAATGAACCCAAGGGTCCTGGGCATGCAAAAAGCAATTAGAGCAAGCTAATTTAAGCAGAAATAAAAAAGGTCAGACTACACATATGCAGAATATTGACAAACTTAGTTCTGTTTTTTAAGAAGAAAAAAAAAAAGTAAAGAGGCTTCATCAGACACAGGTTAAATGGGGGGGTGGGGAATAAAAACAATTAAAAAAAAAAAAACAACAACCAACAATACAGCCATATACCATACATAATGAACAGTGGATATCTATTTCTCTGAAAGGAAATCAATGCAAACAGGATCTCCTCAGTTTCAAGTAATCCTTGATGCCTTTTTGGCCAGCTGTGTTATACCATAATAGATATTTTAATAGCTTTTATAGTCTACAATTTAGGCAGCTAATTTTTCTCTTACATATCCAATTATCTCTAGTGAACATTCACCTATGGCTGTCCACACATTCTGTATTAGCTCCTTGAGAAACTATTCAAGTTAAATTACACTGTAAATTAAAGACAGTTACATTCTGTACGTTCCTTCTAGATTCTGAAAAATAGGTTTTAAAGGCCTGTCAAAGTTTAGAAGCAAAAACCTTCCCGTTAAAAAATCTCAGCTTTAAAAAAATCATTAAGACACCTTGTTCTGATTCCAGGGTACTAATAAAAAGTGTTACAAATATACTACAATTTGACCAAGACAACTTCAGGAATATGCTGCTTTTGAGCATGCAACCCCACTGATCTCTGTCGAGTTCCAGGTATCAATGTATCCCAGTTCCACCACAGTTCCTCACAACCTGCCTCCTCACTTCCCCCATCCCCACCCGATTAACAACATTATAAAAACCTCCGAGTTAGTGGCGAAAAAAAATCTTCACAGTAAGTCAAAGAAAAAACTTTATTGTGGTCACTGCAAAGCGTTCCATCAGTCCACCGGCCCCTGAAAAATGAGCTTGATGCAGTTGTGCTCCCCACTCAGCTGCGTGGCACAGAAGGGGCAGGCAGCGTGGAAGGCGTGAGTACCGTGAGGCAGGGGGATCTGGGACCAGTATTTTGCAGACTTTTCCGAGCAGACGTGTCCACAGGGGGTGAAAGCATGAGTCGGGGGGCCAGCGTCCACGTAGAAACCCGCTTCGCACCCCAGCCAGAGGGGCACGTAGGGACCAACGGTTCTGCACATGGGACATTCCCTCTCGTTGGCCTCCGTGTCACTGCGATGCCCCCAGTTGTGGTAGCCATGAACGTGGCCACAGCTGAGGTAGGCCCAAGGCTGCTTCTCTTCCACCACGTCCTTCCGGTTGATGCTGGGAAAAGCCAAAGTGTTCAAGCCCACGGGGCACTGGGGTCGGGCAGCGTTGATCTCCTGCCGCAGGGCTTCGATGTGTTTCTGAGTCGGGGTGTGGAAAAGTCCATCTGCTGTCCTCCAGAGAAGGGTGGCTCCACACAGGTCGATGAGGGAACCATCCTGGAGGATGTTGGTCTCGTTTTCTACCTAGTGGTAGGGTATCAAGAGAAGGGGTTAAGCCTGAGAGCTTTTACAGACAACTGAGTTCATTCCAGAAACGTCTGGGGCTTTCTCAGCAGATCACTGCTACCTGATTTTATTCTCTTCTTGTTTCCTCATGGCTGAATCCACCTCATGTCTCCTACCCTGTGTTTAATGTTACAATGAGCACGGGTACAGGAGGTCCTAAAACTGCAGCTGTCCCATAGCATGGCAATATTAATTATTACACAATCTTCCTGCATGGAATTCTTTGGGAAAGGTATTACATGAGTTATCACTACTGGATTTACAAATCCCCTCTGCCTCTGAGCATGCTACTTTTCCTCTCTAATATTGATCCTCTGTCTGCCTTTGGCATGTTTAAGGTAGGTTCATGATGGACTGAAAAGGAAACCTGCCATTCCTTAAGGGCTGTATTCACAGGTTGTTCCCCTGGAATTCCCTGCCCATGTAGACTGGCAGAGGATGCTCATGCAGTAGATTATCTTTTTTGGACTCAAAACTGCTACCCAGGACAGATTTCTCTCTCTCTCTCTTTTTTTTTTTTAATTTTTTAATTTTTTTCTTGGCTTGTGGAAAACATACAGCACTTTGCAGAAGCCTGAACTCCTGCAGTGTCCCTCTTCCACAGATGCATTAGGGACAAATGACAACCCCAGCAGTAGCTACATGCACAGGTACTTATGCACAGCTTATCTTTACAGCAGAGTGAATAACCAGGGGAATTTCTGATCTCATCAGCTGAAGCCACACAGGCTCAAACTCTGAACAGTTAACCACCCCCACTAGTTAGGCCCTTTATTTAATGAGGTTTTCCATGCAAATACAACCCCAATGTGTGCTGCCTAAAGGCTTTTCTCATCTGACTAAGAGCAGGTACTTAAAACATTTTCAAGGGATTATGCCAAATGCACATTGTACTCTGTTGAAATATTAATTTATTTTAATGTCACAAACATATGAGCAACTTGTGCCTATTGGTCCCAGTTCAATAATGCTTAAGATATATTAAAAAGGTTCTTTATGAAATTAAAGGATAACAAACCTACTGCCTGGCTAGAGACATGGCAACTAGGTAGAAAATACCACTAAGGCAATCAAATACCCCAACACAAACATAATAAGTAGGTCACATGAAATATTCACATCTGCCTAAGAACACTATGAATTATAACCAATTTGGCATTCGGATTTTAATCCAGTTTAAATTCAGATTACCTGGGGATCACCCTTGCCCCAAACACCTAGATGGTACAACACAGACTCGAAAAACAAAAAGGTCACCAGCAGAAAAATCCAGGGGTTGAAAGTAGAGATGAGAGAAGCATTTGAAGCACTTTTTTGATAATTCCTTCCCAAACAGCAACACAAAAAGCTCTCTCATATGCACTGTGTTCAGTTCATTATACAGTGTGCATTTGGTTTTATGAACCCAATCAACGCATACTGATCACATCAATACCAGTGTGCCATGTAATTTTATTTAAATGAGAATTCAAGTCATTTTGGATGCAGGGAAAGGAATTTATTTGCTTGACTATTGCCTTTCTTTAGCAGCACTAAAAAAGGTGTTTTGCTAACCACGTACAAAGGGTGCAATTGCAACATCATCTGTCTCAGTCCCCCAGGCAATATTTGCCTGCCACCATTAAAGTGACAAAGCAATTTATGTACTGCAGGCTGCCTCCTGAAAACAGAACAGGATATGCAAACTCCATCTTCCTAACTCCTTTAAGCAGCCAGTTTTTTGCAAAGCTGAACAGTCAGTTCAGTGTGAGGGCATGGGGTACCTCTAACACCAGCAGCCCCATGGGAAACCCAAGGCAGCAGCACAAAAGCAATTTTGGCACCAAGAGGAGAAGGAGACTCCCCCCTCCCACCATGTGCCCCCTTTCTCCATCCTTAAACCTGAGCAGCTGGGTGAAAGTTGCAAAAGAAAAGGGGTGTCTCCACAGGAGCTAAACATCCTCTCACTTTCCAAATCCTGACACAGTAGAAGAGGTGAACCATGAAGGTTTTTCCAGCTCTACAGGCAGGACAACAGAGCAACCTACCCAGAGACCAAGGCCTTCTGGGTCTTTGCATGCAAGCAGATTCTTCCCTTTTAAGACAGTACTGGAAAACCCAGCTCCCTATCCAGTTACTTATGTCCCCATATCCCAGATGGACACTTCAGATTCAAGGCTAACATTTATTTAGCTCTTACAGTCTGTGCTATTTCAGTTAGAAAAGTGACATGAGTAGAAAACTTAAAGAATGCTCTCCCTGCACTAACAGAAACAGAACAGCAGCACAGAATCTACTGCAACAGGCAGCTACTCAGATGATTTCAGTACCCAGGGACAAAGCTGTTCCTCTGCAGTGACTCTGACTGGCTCCATTCCATGCCAGGAAAACAAGTATCCCTTGTTTTAATATCAGTTTTTTTCAGCTCACCAGTTTTCCCCTTTGTTGAGCAGATCTGGTTTCCCGGAGTGTGTACACATCACCACAGACAGAGATCTCCCTCCAGACTCCAGGTTTGGACTCCTCAGTGAATCCTCCTTTTGGATGCATGACCAGCACCCCATTAGTTGTCAACCCATCCATGTGGCCATCAGGATTTTTCCATTTTGCTGCTTTTTCCTGCATGTGACAACCGCCCCAGAAGAGGTGAGAGTTTTAGCTAAAAGTTGATGAACTGAAGTTTTACACACTGAGGTTTCACTAGCACTGTCTAAACACAACTCTTCCTCACTGTCCAGCAGTTTGTAAAACAGATTTATAAAAAACCCACATTTTTTTCAGAGTATCTTGTGCCAGAGCAGGAATGCTTTTTGACTACATACCTTCGATGGCTACTCCCTGAATTATTATTATTATTATTTTTACATCAGCTGGGTGCCTCTCACTGCAGAGATTAAGGCCTCCAAGGTCAGTAGCACACTCCTAACCACCCTCATGGAACACCCTGGAAGGGACACATCCTTTTCCACACATCCTGATCACCTTTCCTTGGTGATCAGTGCTCAGAACTGCAACAGCAGCTTCTATCACACCGAGCATCAAGAATATACCAGGCAAGCCTAAAGAGAAGGCAGCAGCAGCCACTGAAGGAGAGATGTAAAAGACAATTATGACCATGAGTCCATGTTGTCATAAATCAGGCACATAAAAACTGCAGTTTTTACTTAACACTGCAGCTGGTCTAAGCAATAAAAGTCTAATGACAGTATATAAGTTACCAACCAGTACAAGGGAATTTCAGGGCTTTGAAGAGAACAGAATAAATCCCAGAGTTTGCTCACACAGAATACAATTATTAGTAGTACTTACACCAAGAAATATATTTTTAGAAGAGTCAAAGCCAGCTGCAAAAATCCTTGCTGTGTAAGGTGGGCTCCTGTCACACACAATCCTGCAGGCAAAACGGGATATGGTGCTTTGTGTGATCTGGGTCTCATCATTATTTTGACTTCCAGAAATAGTATCTGTTACCACAAAGTCTATGGGGCTTTCTGTTGACCTCCCAACCTGCAAGAGTATAAAAAGATACTGGTTGAATTAGAAAAAAGCCAGAGAAACAGCAAGCATTAGGAATGTACTTTTGCAAAATTAATGCTGATGGCACCAGTGAACTACTTTCTACCACATTTTTGGATGGCAAGAGCCAAGCAGGGACTGTTCTGTATTTTCACATTTGTCCTCTACAAAACCAGATCACTGACATGGCAAGACAATTTTTCACTTGCTACAATTGATGCACATGCTTGTCCAGCACAGCTGCAATGAATTGCTTTGACAGAATGTCATCAACAGCATGAAAAGTATTCTCACCTTGATATTTCATAATCCAGCCCCGGCAAATTACTTCCCTCTAGATTATTTTGGCTAAGAAAATCCTAGCTTGAAACGACAAGTTTTATTCACATCTCTAGTTCTAAGTTAATTTGCCATGAAAAAGGACCCAGAACTTGAGTTATTCTGATGCACCAGCAACAAAAAAACTACCCACCTTCATGTTTTCAGACTTTATAGTTCCAGTACAGAAGAGTTTTCAGGTAAAAGCCAAAGGATGATTAAATCTATTCCTTATCAGGTGAATGCATAACTAAAGAAATTAAAACCTTCCTCCAGCAGAAACAAAACACAGCTGATCAGTAGACAGTATTTTTCTACTCCAATACCTATAGCTTTTAATTCTAAAGCTGCAAACATCTAGGCACCTAGAACAGAAAATTTCATTACAAAATGGACAGAGGCATCTGACTGCCAAGCACACAGTGAGACTGGATGGATACTGCTACAGGCAAATTACTGTCAACACCAAACCTGAGCCTGAGGAACAAGGAGTGGATCAGAATATTGATTTTAGAGACACCTTATGATCAAACAGAAGAAAAATCAAGAATATTAAATCCATGAAATTTCCATATCAGGAATCTAGATTTATATAAAGTCACCTCCTCACTAAACATCATCTCAGTGTCCCCCAAGGAGTGACATCTTGCTTCTCTTGGTCTCCAAAGCCAGCTGTGGGACCAGATGTATGGTTCCATCATTAAGAAGAACCTCTGCTAACTGCATTTGCTCTGTCTGCTTAAACAGTAAAGAAACATAATTCAGAGTGATTAATACTCAATGCAAATCCTGTCAGCACCTCCCAGCAGCAGGAAATAAACAAGAACAAACATGAAGTTGGCTGATAACAAGTTTCTGCCTGTTGCAGTCTCTCAAACAGACCTCTCTCAAAGCTTTCAGATGCAATTACAAAAACCTGCCTTATTTTCCCTTAAAGGGTGACAAAACACATGAGTGTGTGCACCTCATCTTCCCCACAGCATGCCAGTCAACCTGAAGGCTGAATCTGTTTGGAGATATAAGCATTGCCATCTCTATACTAAGGTCTTGTGTAGTTTTTAAAATATATTGAGTATTTTGACAATGTGATTACTTTCATTATTTTATCTAGTGTGTATGACAAGGATGTCTATATACCTTTGGGGAAAAAAAGGTATTTTGTTTTCTTTTGGGTTTTTTTTGGTTTTTTCCCCCTTTTTGAGAAGCCTTCCTGAGCATCAGCCTGGTGTCTTCTGCTACATTGCAACAACAGACATTAAGTGACTTTCAAAACATGGTAATTTCCTCTTGCTTTGTATCAATTCACATTTTTTGATTTGTATTTGAGACCCCCAGAGAAGACAAGACCTTGGGCACAAATGAGGAATTTTATGCTAATTTTAACTCAGTTGATGTTGCAGTCTGGCTCCAGTCACTACAGACCTAGTTCTACAATTCAAGTTATTCTTTACAGACTATTACTCATTTTCCTTCTATTTTCCCCTCTAGCAAGGAAGACTTTTTTTAGTTATTTCAGGCTGCATTTTGGGACTCTTCTTGTTAAGTGTGTCGTATTCTGTATCGTTTCACCCAGTTATTTCTAATAATGAACCATAAATCTTCCAATTGATGCATAAGACAGCTTCTGTTGTCTACACTGCAGGTTACTGCTGGGAGCTGGTTAAAGGCAGGCAGTCAATCAATTTGCAAGTGTCTGCTGTCCATCAAAGAAGTGCTATTAAAAATGCTCACTCCTGAGACATGGCAAGACCAGACAGCCTGCCAGCAGATGATTTAACTGCTGCAGATTCTTGGACCTCAAAATAATTGCACTCTGATGATAGGGAGAAGTGGGACCATGCATCTTCTGAAGGGCAGAAAAAGAAAAATAAAATCAATTCTTTGTATGGAATGTACTCACTACTTGCATAAACTTGGAGTTATTTAAGGTCCTGGCTACACATTTTGGTTTGTTGCAGTGGTACAAACATACAATCAACCTGTTCTTGTCTAATCAAACCATGAACTGGTTCTACTCCAACTGATGGATCATCCACAGAATGGTTACTTGACTCTGAAGGAAACCTTCAATTTTAGCAGCCTGTAGAGGCTGCAGCATATAGAGTTTGGGAGATGCCAGGCAGAACTGATTAATACACTCTTTTTGTTATGAAATTAAGAAATCTCTTAGACAAAGTTACATGTTGACACAAATTTCAGGACTGAATTATATTTAGAAAAAAAACCAACCAACCCCAAAACTAAACACAGCACAGCAGAATAGTTCTTCACAGGTTAGAAATGGTTGGTACCAAAGGAACCAAGACCCAGCTTGTCCTTCCCTTTTCCCTGTCTCAGATCCCAGTGACCCAGGTGTTGCTAGGAACTGCCACTCTGAGCTCACTGCATCCCTTACTCTGGTTACCTGAGTGCAGTCCTGCAGAGCTCCTCTCCCACTTGAGACAGGAGGAAGATGGAGATTAGAAAATAAATCTAAGTCATTTTCCCAAGATAACACACGTTATCAGAAGCCAAGGAGAGGCCTCAATCCTCAACATAATCCTGCAGTCCAGGCATCACCCTTCCCTTTTCAGCTTTCACATCTTTGCTGGTGTTCTCCAGAAGCCAGGAAGACACACTTGGAAAGAAAACAGCAACTCTAAGGACTGCCTATGCAAGTGATGCTTGAGCAGCAGGAAGGTTTTACTTGATGAATCAATGAAGACAACATAGAATTCCCCATCATGTACCACTGGGCAGCACAAAACAACCCTCAAGTAACTTCTCTCTGACCACTCACAATGAGATTACTAATGAAAACCTAAGGGCTTGTCTAAATAACAGACACATCCTTCAGCTGCTCTCTGGTGTTACTTTAGCAGCAAAACATTGGGAAAAGGAATGGACTTTTAAACTGTGGCATTCTCAGAAGAAAGCAACAGAGAGGGGAAACAAAGTGCTTGAGGAGAGGCTGAGATCAGTCACAGCATGGCAGTCTGCACATCTCCAGAGAGAAGAAACAGAAATTTCAGCAATATGGAAGCCTTAACCCTGGCAGAGTTATTTGAGGGGACTGAGACACTTGATGGGCACAAGATACAGCTCAACAAGTTTGATTGTTATCAAGTGGGAGAGTTTGAGCTGTTAGAAGCAAAACTAGTCACAGAACTACAGGTGTATGGCAGAGAAATGCTTGGACCAGAGGTGAGTTAGTCAACAGGAAAAAATCAAGAGTTTTACTGGACACTTCACCAGGTAGCTGAGAGCTGCCAGAAGCTGCAAGCAGGATTCAGGTTTGTAAAGCAGCACTAAGAGATGTGCAGCCCAGGAGCAGCCAGAGAAGCCCAGCAGCTCTCTGGGTCAGGCAGCACAGTCCAAGCTGCCTCAGTGCAATTCCCCCTCTGCTGAGCATCAGGGGATCTCAAAGGGGAGCAGGGGAGGCTGTGTTGTTACCTGGGCTATGCTATGAGTGACAGTGACATTACAGTGACATCTTCAACATCCCAACTTACCTAATTCTTTATCAATAACCTCCCCAAGTAAAAGCTGCAACCACCAGTAGGATATTATGCAGTCCAGAAATGCACTGTCTGTACAATATGACCACAGAAGCAGCTGTTCTGCAACTTTTCTACATTAATTTTTTTTCGTGTGTGTATACAAGTGGAAAAATTACAGCTTTCAAAACTGTTTTTTCAAAATTTAAATGAAGAAGTTTCACTGGAGATACTCAAGGCACAAAAGCAGCTTGCAGAGATAACAAGTATCACACACTAACACAAAAGGATGGCTTGTATTTTCCTTTTACTAGTTAACATAGAAAAAGCTATTTCAGGGCACTCTGGCTGTGGGATCCTTTTCTAGCTACCTATTCATGCAGCACCACCTGAAAAAGACTGTTGGGTTTTTGTTTCTTTTTAATCAATCCCAATTTGGACCCAATTGTTCCCAAGTCACACTACGAAAAATTTTACACGGAGAGAAAAACAAAACCAGAAGCCAAAGGAAGCAAAACCACTTTGATCTTGACAGAGCTATTTCCTCTTCTGTTAACAACCCTCAACTGCTGACCCCTCAAAACGTGAAAGTCTGAATGAGAAGGGATAACAACTCATGACAAGATGCTCTAATTACAGGGGTCACTGAGGAGGCAGCCCCAATTAATGTGGATTGGGAAACAGTTGCTTGTGTTTGTTTGCCTCAGAGCTTCACATTTGGGTTTGTACAGGATTTTTGCTCTCTTGTTACATATAAAACCAAGCATGGCACAAGAGAATTACTTAGGCTACCAGAGTGTCAGCTGGTGAGTACATGGCAAAGTGAAAACATCTTGGAGAGGAGGTATCTTAGAGAAACTCAGTAGTCCCTTACACCATTTAAAATATTTGCACACACTTCAGGAACAGTTTTCTTTATCACTCTATCCCCAGTTTGTCTCCTTTCGAGCACAGCTCCCACATTCCCCACCCTACCTTTGCTTTTCCCTTCCTCCTTCCTCCATCCCTTATCCTACTCCTATCCACTTACTTTTTGCTCCAGCTCCTGGATGAACTGGCAGGTTGGGGGTGTATACTTATCCTTATTCATGCATCCAAACAAGGCAAACATTTCTTCCCAGTACTCTTGGTACAGTGACTACACTGCCCTTGCAGAAAAAGCAGAGCACAGTGAAAGCAGTCAGGCAGTAAGGATGTTAACAGATGCTAGCACTGTTTGCAGAAAGAGCAGATGCAAAATTTCAAATGCTCCCATACTGCTGCAACTGGGCTCAACCATGACAGTCCCACAGATCACAGGAAATACCCAGAAGAATATAATACAGAACTGTGGCTCCATATGTTGCTTTAAAAAACAATGTATATCCTGCAGAGTCTTACCTGAAACATGTCTGTATCTTTATCATGAGTATATTCCACTACCACAGTCTGGTTTCTGGATAATGTGTAAGAGATGCTGTGCTGACCTTTACAGCTGATTGCCTGTTGAAAGAAGAAATGTCTATTATACACAGCTTCCACATAAATATTATAATCAAATTCATTTCAGTATATGAACACCTTTAGTACCATCAGGAAAAGCAGTGTATCATGACATTGTGTTACAAGGCTGGGTAAACACATACAGAAGGATTTTTTTTGTTTTGTTTTTAATGGAAAACCCCAGGCTGCACTTGTTTGTTTCTAGTGTAGCATTCAATACCTACCACTTTGAGACTCCAAACACACGTTTTTTTCTCTCTGAAATTATGTCAAGTTCCTAAACCTCACACAACTTGTACCCCAAAGATTTGGGGTTTAAGCTTCCTTGGTTTATTTGTTTGGTTTTTAAAGACATTGAAGAACACAACTGATTTCTAGTTAAAAGTGCCAGGATTTCAGGAATATTACTACAGTTAATTAGATTTCTAGTTATATCATAAAACACCTCAACAATTTAATATCAATTATTATGGAGAGCAAGCACATTCAGTGTTTTTTGTCCTCATTAAAGGGTACTTTTTACTACGTGTCAAAAAAAACTGACCTCTGTAGATGTGGATACAGTAACTTTTTAAAACCAGACAAGAAAATGGCAACTCCTGTTACTCTGCTCCATCAAACTAAGAGTGAATTCTCTTGGTTAAGACTTCCCAGGTTTACATCTGCAGCTTGTCTGTCAAAAAAAAAGTTGATTTGGCTTTCTACTAGTCCAGAAACCACCCCAGAGAACAAATACATCAGCCCAGCACAGGCTCAGTTCAGAGTCAGAAACAGTGATGACCAATTTTCTGTGATAAACAACAGAAAAGCTGTAAAAAAGGCTACAGCAATCCTCTCCATCTCTAAAATTCAGCACATGACATCCTTGTGGCACTGATTGCTTCTCAAGCTGAAAGTCTAACACTTACTTAAATGATTAAGCTGTGTCAAAGGGTAATGGCACTCCCTGTACATTGTAAATACACCAGGAAGAGCATAAAAGCTTCAAGAGAGGGAAACAAGCTGAGAAACTACATCTTTGGCTCTCAGGACAATAGAAACAAGTTTAAGGCCCATATAACTGCACACAATTCTGAAAGGCAATGACTGCTACTGCTCAGAAAACACTTCACTACTGAATTAATAAGTTAATTAAAGCTTTCTCCAGCTTTCTGCTATAGGGGGGGGGTAATTTTCTAGAAGAGATTCCCTCATTAGAGCTCCACTCCTCCTTCAAGCCCCTCTTCACTGACAAAATTCAGATGGGGATTATTGAAGCAAGGAACTAAATAGATTCTATTCATCCCTCTGTCACCTCTCACAAACCATCCCAAAGCTACAGATCAATTCTGAAACAAATCATTACAAGTCTGACTGAATACTGGAGGTACAAAACCCACCAACATGCACCCTAAAAGCTACCAACAGTTAGCAGAAGTGTTTGACCCAGAATTATTGAAAAAACAAAGATTTTTTTTTTTTTAATTTTATGCATTTACAGCAACAGATGAGAGATTCTACACCAAGCCTCATGCTCAAAGCCCCAGCAGCTCCAACACCTGCCAAAGATTTAGGCTTAGGGGATAACACCTGGAGGCAAAGGAATGGCCAAGATGACCTCTCCCTGTCCCTTCCACTACTTTTTTTCCCTGATTTTATTCAAACCATTGTACCAACAACTGAAAAGAGAGGGAAAGATTTCTGGTGCCCAGCAGTCCAGAGATTCTCAATTTCCTACTCTGAATTTATAGTTTCTTTTGCAATAACCATTACCCTAACACCCAGTGTGTTTTCAGATGCCATTCAGCTGAAGCCACCAACAGGACACTGAACCTGTGGGACCCAAGTGGGTGTCAGGAGGTTTCCTTTAGGGGTATTTGACACCTAACAAGGGGATCTCAACCCTGAGCAGCTCCCAGGTGTTCCTAGAATATAAATGAAATGAAGAGATGAACAAGAGGCCTTTACACCTTGGTGTTTTTAAGCATAACATGGCAATAATAAATTTACAGTCATATTACTGGAGATCATTTCAAACACAGAAAGGAAGAGCTTTCACACACCAAGGTTGCATTTGTTTCCACAAAACTGTGCTGCAGCTGAGGGGACAAGAGAGAACAGACCCACCAGCATCTCTTAACACCATGGTCCTGGCTCCATCTCCAGTCTGTGCAACACTGAGCACCAGGATCAAAGTAAAATTCATGTGAAAATGCACACCCAAAGCTTGTCATCTTGTCAGACAAGACACTGGATCCAATGGAAACTTTGGTGAGATCCCAAACTGCAAGTTTTCAGGTCTGATGGAAAAAAACGAGGGGGAAGGGGAAGGGGAAGTAAGAACTATCATAATTATTTGGTAAAGTCATGGACTACACCTCCAGAATGAGGGCTTGGATATGTTCATAATTCCCACAAGGCTGAGCAGGGTCAGTACCTCCTCTGAAACATCAAAGCAGGATATAATTTTCTGTGTTTTCCTTCCCCTCCCCTTTATTTTCCACTATTTAAACCCAGTTATTTTCAGAGTGAAATTCCTCATTTCATTTCCTAGAATTGTATATTTATTTTTTTTCTAAAAAAAAAAAAGAAAAAAGCTAAGAACATTAAGAGAAATGTTTCAACTTGTGTGCTTTCACAGCCTGCTCTGCACACAATTCCAAGACATTTCCCAGGCATTTTAACTCCAGGTCTCAACACACTTGGCCACTTCCAAGTGAAAAAGTAACAGTACTTCAGGAACTGCACAAAACAGAAGAACTATGAACTATTCACAATCATTATGACAAAGGAAAAGCAGATATCTTAGCAAAACAGGACTGTAAGTAGAATGCAGCCACGGGAAGGATTTTGACAGCTTGAGGAGCTAGAGAGCCACACAAACCCCAAAAAAGTCTGGAGATTAATTGTCCCAATCCCCTTAAAACTGGTCGGTAGCAACCAAAATACTGAGGTCACTTTTTCACTGTTTTTAACATTCAAATGTCTAGACTTTTTTTTTTTTTCCTTCTGGTAGGATTCTCCCCTGAAAGCCCCTGATACTGTCACATTATTGCTGTGAGAGAAGGCCTGGGTCTCACAAAACATACAGCAGCAGCCCAAGTGCCAGCAGATGACTCCTTCCAGCATTTCCAACTTCCAGACAGGAATTAAAACACAATAAGTGAGCACTGAACCTTTCCTGTATCTCCTCTCCTCCACTCCAAAGCTGCAAAGATCCACCAGAGCAGCAGGGTGTTATTTTCAAAGCTTGTACACAAGAATCCTCCACATTTTTGAGTGTGTGGGCCAACAGCAGCTTAACTTGAGAGCAGTTTTCTCAGAGCTTTTAGAAGCTGACTGAAAATCAGCAACTGAGCACAGGAAAAATGAAACAAAACACAGGTTAGTTCCCAACAGAAATACAGGCTGGAAAAATCTTGCTGATGTATAGAGCCTGAGGCTGCCAAACACAGTGGAAATGTGTGGCTCCAGAGTGGCCAGAGCATATGCCACCTCTTGTCCAGCAGAAATACCAATGGAGAGATACAGCCTGGATTAATTCAGTCATCTTACACAAGTTTTTACATGAATTCAAGTCATTCCTTTCGGAGGAAACAGACAGCAAAGCAGAGACTTAGCTGACAACAATTCTGTGGAGGGAACAAATCACAGCAGCAAGAAATTTCTCCAGAGTAATTCCACTGCTAGGACTCCACACTGGGGCTGGGGGATTTTAAAAAGTCCAAATGCTGCACAGAAGCAAGGTGGGAAACCTCATCCCTCACAGCAAACTTCTCCATACCACATTCCAGTGGCTTGGGGTCATCACAACAGCCATATGTTATCAGAGACTGAGAAGAGCTGCAGCTGAGAAGATGCACAACATCAGAGCCCCCTAACATGGCCTAAAGCAAATATTTGTGTCACACTTTGCTAGTAACTCAAGTTGGCTGCAAATACACTTGGCCTTGGTTTTGGGTTTTTTTTTCCCTGCCTCCCTTTACACACACTTTTCATTCTTGCTCTCTTCTCTCCATTTTGAGAACAAAACCTTGTTCCAGCTCACTGCTCTCACAATCAAAGCAGCAAGTAAAGGCTATGGCTTACAAATCTGTCAGGTCTCAGAGGAACTAAGATCAAACAGAGATTGCTTTCCCAGCAGCCACTCTGCAACTCACCCAAACCCTGGAACATCCCAGCCCACCTGAATTTTTTAGTCTCCCCTCATTCCCCTGGCAAGTCCCCCTGTTCCCAGTTTTATCACCATTTCAAGAAGTGAGAAAGTACAATTCCCTTTTCCTAACACATAAAAGAAGTCTTAAAGGCAAGGGAAATAAGAACACAGAAAGGTTTCATTTGAAAACCAGTATTTCTTAGTACTCTGCTTTTTCAGCACAGATACATAAGGAGGGAACACAAAACTAAAAAGACTGGAACAAGCTCCCCAGGGAAGTGGTCACAGCCCCGAGCCTGCCTGAGTTCAAGAAGGGTTTGGATGATGCTCTCAGGCACATGGTGTGATCCTGAGGGGGCCCAACACAGGGACAGGAGTTGGACTCAATGATGTCCAACTGGTGTGCTCCTGATGGGTCCCTTCCAACTCAGCAGATTCTGTGATTCTAAACCCACCCAAAACCCCAGCAGACTGGGCATGGACCCCTCCTCCCAGCAGCAATGCACACCAGCCCACTCTCCATTTGCAAACAGAGCATCAAGGACCAGTCCAAGAGATGCCACCTCTCCCTCTGAACCAAGGCCAGCAAAAGTGCTATTGTCCTGGGAACAACTCTGAAAAACTTGAACTGTTTCTTGTGGCACAATGACAGGTGAGTGTCAGACACCTCCAGAAATGCCCTGATCGACCAGAAAGCAGAAGGAGGCAGCCCAGCAGCAGCTCACCCCTTCTGCAAGAGCAGCCAAATGCCTGTGAAACAACACGACCCAAGATGTTAACTCAGTGAACTTCTTTTTTCAAGAAGTTAACTTTACCAGAGGTTAACTATCCAAGAAGAAACCCACATTTTCCTTGCACTCCTTTATGGGCTATTCCTGGAGAGCTCTGAAAGCTCCTGTTCTGCACCCAGTGATGAAGTAGTGCAACTCTCTCCTGCAATAACCACACCACTGTTTTGACCAACTACAGACACAGGAGTGCAACAAACACCCAGACTCAAGGATCAAACCTGAAGGCTTGCAAAGTACACACATTTTCCCCCCAAGCCCCCTACTTACAATAAATGTAGAATCTCTTACTAAAACAATTCGTGTATGTACCCTCAGCTCCCACCTAGGGGCATCTTCTGGCGTGCTGCAGATCTCTCTCTCCTGCAGGCTGATGAAGTTGCTCATTTCCCTTACTCATCTTCAGCCCAAGAGATCAAGAACAGGTCAGGAGCTCCCAGCATGACTGCATGAACTTAACATTAGTAGGTCAAACCTTTTGCATAAGGCATGTGGGTGAACTGCAGATGCAGATCCCAAAATTCTCCCAGCCTACAGGCTGTCAGGCTTCCAAGGGAGCAGGTCTAACCCACTTCTAGAAATGGAGATTTTACCACTTTGCTCTGATCTGCAAACAATGCTTCCAAGAGAAGAAAAAACCACCACAAAACCCACACAAATCAAGAAACCCTCAGCATTGCTGTATTTGCAAATTTCAACTTCACTCGTGCCTGGCTAGTTCCTCAAACATTATGAGAGGGAATTAACAGTATTGTGGTTACCAACTCCTCTGTGCCACAGCAGAAGTGAAGGCTGAAATCCAGTAAGAAAAGAGGCAGATGTCTCACAGGAAGGGCTGCTCCATTAGGATGGGAGTTTGAGCTTAGTTAATTAGGTCAGATTAGGACAATAAAATGATTTATGGGAACACTTTAGTTTTCTTTGTGGGCAGTCAAGCTGACCAACACCACAGTGATGTGTTTAAAATTAATGCCAGCAGTGCCACCATGAGTTAAATGCTTTCTTACTTGGCTGCTGGCCTCCAATTTCTTTTATACGAAGAACATAAGCAACACTCAGGGACCTCAGACAAAAGACCTTGCAATTTAAGAGAAAAAAAAAAGAACCTTTAGCTGGCAAAGAAATCCTTTTAAAAGTGAAGAACACATTGCATTTCCACTGGACTGCTGGGCAGGCTGAGTGCCAGAGCCAGCAGAGATTTGGTTACTCTAAGGAGACACCAGAAGCTCATGATCCTGCTGCACCCATGTCCTGCCCACATCAGAACCCTGTGTTCACTCAGGATGTTTCCCAGCAGATTACAAGAAATGTCAATTCCTGCACCGTCAACCACAGGCTGTTTGCAATTTTGCTCCATCTCAACTTAAACCCACCAGCAAGAGAATGAAATTATTTCAACCCCAGGTCTCAGTCACACTGAAAATTGACACTGACCTCTGGCTATTGATACAGCTGTTACACACAATTTCCCTCCAGCCTTTTGCAAAGAAAACAGACACATTATCATGAAAACCTTATGGGCTTCACGTGCCTGAAATGACTGTACCAACCAGAATCACAAGTCCAGCTGTGGAACAAGTCTGAATCTGCTTCCTGCACAGCTCTGCTCAAGCCCATCATCCTTCAGTGTTCTTCCTTCCTTTCCTAATAAATAAATGTATGCATTACAACTGCAACATCACATGTGCACACATTTTTTGAATACCAATGCTGAGACCTGTCTGTGTCCAATGTTTCAGAGATGCCAATATTCTCTTGACAACTAAACCAGTGCTAGGAAACGGTCAAAAAAGACCAAGAGTCAGCAAGGTAAAGCAAAAGAATATGCTGCCAAAAGAAATTATTAAATTTTGTCCACCTAATGAGCATTTCTGACAAATTTCCATAAACTGGTGTTGCAACTAGCTACAGGCAAATTATGTCTTTTTCTTCAGTACCTGGTAAACTGAAGAGAGCAATGCTTGCCTTCTGAAAAACCACCACTGAACTGGAAAAAAACCTGTGAATTACTTACTGGATTCAGCTATTTTCTTGTTCATTTATTAAACAATCCAAGGACTGAACAAAGTCTGGGAGAAATGTAAAAACACACATTTAACAAGGAACTGGGTAACGGATATTTGACATTTAAAAGAAACTGTTCAGAGCTGGGTATGTGTGGCACTGCATGCCATGCCAGTCACCATGAAGGAGCTGCTGTGTGCAGCCTCCAGGCCATCCCTCCTCAATCCACTGCAAACCTCCCACCCCCCCAAAACTCCGGGTACACCAGCTCAGTGCCTGTGCAGAGCCTATTTCAGCAAATACTCCAGTTTATTTACACTTCAAGCTTTTATGGCTTTCAGCTTTCAAAGCATCCACAAGTGTGCTCTTACGTCCCCTTTTCATGCTGAGCTCGGAGATCTGAGGGGGAGGGGGGCAGAAGGGACAACACATTTGTCACTTGCTCACGTCAAAGCCATCTGCTGCAAGCACATATGCGAGGCGGTGTGCTGCTCCTCCGCTGATTTACCATTTATCAGCTCGCTAGGCAGATGTTAAATGGTTTTTCTCCCTTTGCTGAATTTGTTACCGGAGCCAAGCAGCCAATCCAGCTCGCACCGTCCTTTCCCCACAAGAGGCAGCGAAATACTTTGTTCCCACAGTTCTTCTGAGTGCTGCAGCAAGCGAGGAGGCAACAACCTGAGAGTATTTCTCTTTAAACCACTGGGAAGCTGGGTCAGGGCTGACAGACACTTGACTCCATGCTGTTATTCCAGGGAATAACAGCAGAATACCAGAGTACCAGCAGAATAGCAGAGCAGGCTGCTCCTCAGCCAAAAGAGAGTATTGGAAATGCAGCACCACAATGGGTGGTGATGAAATGGCACAGACTAAAGTGAAGCAGCCCAAACCATCACTGTTCCAGCCACTCACTAAACTCAAGTCCTGACTCGCACCTTGGACTCCTGACCAAGCCAAGTTGTTCCACTGAATAAGCCAAAGTATTAAAAGCAGCTCAAAGTAGCTGCCAGTTTATCTCAACAGGCACAGCTTTTACCCCAGGGGCTCAGGGTTGTCAATCAAACTTTGGTGGGTATAAATCAAGACTTCACCTAAGCAGCCTGTGAATCCTCCTCCTCTCAATCTCACCTTTCAGCTTTTCCAACCATTAAAATATTTGTCTTCCCCTTCCACTTTCTTCCACCCCTGTTCAGTTGCATCGTATTGCAAGTGATGCTTCATCCATCTTTGACATCAAGCCTGGAGTTTTCTGCCTTGAGTCAGTTTGCTCAGTTTCCTCCCCCGAGCAGACAAGAGGCAGAGACAGCTCAGAGGCACAACACCAAGCTGATACATCAACTGCCTACAGCAGAAATCATTTACCCCCAACTCCAGGATGCTCCTCTGAGCAAATTACTGTCTGCACATTGCTGCTACACTTCTTATTGCAACTGCTCCGGAGCCCCGGGTTGTGGTAGTGCCCTGCTGGAGACATTTCACCTGCTTTGGAAAGCCAGGACACAGAGTTTCATCTATTTAAGATGTGAAATCAGCTGGTTTGAAGCAATTGTTTCAGACTGTTCCGGTTGTCAGGGTTTAACACTGGCCTGGCAATTAAACCAAATAACAGATTTTTCTATTAATCCCCCTCTCCTCCCTGATAAGGAAAGGAGAGAGAATAAGGGAAAGAGACTTATGGGTTGGAAACTAAACTACACAACTTTAATGAAACAGGAATGAGAAATAGGAAAAATTACTAAATATATACAAATATACAAATATACAGGAAAAGATTGATCCCACGTTCCTCCCCCCTTTCCCCCAATAACTCTCACATCACCACGGAGGCTGCAGGGCAGCCCTGGGAAAGTCCAGGCTGGACCCTGGGGTCAGGAGCAGTCGGGAGCTGGAGGCAGGAACACACAGATTCAGGCTGGGATGGATCAGGAGCACAGGCAGAGGAAGGGATGGAATCCTCCCAGGATGCTGAAGCAAACAGGGAACAGGTGAAGGAAGGGCAGGAAGGGGCAGAAAGGGAGCAGAAAGGGAGCAGAAAGGGTGTTTGACCCTCGTGATCCCTCAAATTTATACTGAGTATGAGGTGTATGGGATGGAATACTCTGTGTGGTCAGTTCTGGCATCTCTCTTGTCTGTTCCTCCCCAGAGGAGGGGTTCAGGTGGGACCTCTTTACTCCTTCTGCAGGGTAAAATGTTCCTCAGAGCTGAGCAGTGTCCTTGGCTCTACACACCAGTCTCTGGCAGTAACTATAAACATCCAGTGGGATCAGTCCTAGAAGCAGACACTGTCTGAGAAACTTGCTGTTCATTTCAGCAAGTGCAGCTGCTTACAAGAGACTGAGGGAAAGCAAAAGTACAAACCAGAAAATCACCTTTATCCTGGCCCAAACCAGGACACCAGTATGTGTGTATTTCTCCAGCTTTTGCAGTTCATATGTAGGTAGCTTACTCACTTGCTCCAATAGGTATTATCTTTTCACTATCTCAACACTGCAGAGTATATAAAGATCCACCCAGTGTCTTACAGGTTGTATTTCCATCTACTTGTCAATACAGATGACAACCAAATAATGATGTTAAATTTTTGGAAGACTCATCTATTCCTCTTTCAGCTTCAACCCACCATGCAGCCATATGACTATTAGGAAAAAAAGACAACATAGCACAGGGGCATGGATTTACAAAGTGGTTTCACAGAGTTCAGGGAGAAAAGAGATTAAATGGTTGACTGAAAAAAAACCCATACAATACCAAGATCTGTGTTGAATATGATGCTTAAGGTACTCAGGTCGAGACCAGCAAGATGTTCCTTGATGTGTGGCCTTCTGAACACAATTTCTGACCCCCAAACCCCCTTGCATTAGTTGACTAATGGTAGGAGATTTCTTCTGGAAGACTACAAGCCTATACATTTAAACATGAAGGCATAAACATGATTTCAGCACTGCAGCTGGAGCACATCCCCCCCCCTAAACTCTTGATACACCCACAAAAATATCAGTAATTAGAGAAGGATGCAACAGTGTTTGTAGCTGAACATTCTGGTGCCAGCAGTCTACAATTCCTTTATATACATCAGGAACAAAGCAGCAGATGCCTGGCTATACGTACGTATTTGGATATGCCAAGCCCACAAAATAGCCACAAATTGGAATCCTTAACTAAAAACCAGACCAAAAAAAAAAAAGTATAGTGATAAAATCCCCTCAAGGGCTGCTATCAATACACAGACTGAAAGATTTGTACACTGGGTGTATCAGCAGTGAATGCTTCTGGGAATCAAAGCACCCATGAGCACCAATCTGAGCCTGCCTGCCAAAGGAGAGCACGTAATAACAAGCTGAGGAGCTGCAGATCATTCTGTAGCTTCCAGAAACCATAAATTCTATCTGACACAAATCAATTTTACATTAAGACAGCCAAAGACTCTCCAGACAGTTCCCTTAACAGACCTGTTAAGAAGCTGCACAAAAATCTCGCAAGAGGTAGGAGGGGGGGGAAAAAAAAAGTGAAGCTCCTCTTGCCAAAAAGCCATTTAGTGCTTACAGAGAATTTATTCCAATTTATAAAGCCCAAGCAGGGACAGAAGGTGCTTTCTAGACTTCACACTATAGCTGGAGTGTTGTCCTGAGGGAAAGCACTCTTCCACAGAAGAAATCCCAGCCCAATCTGATTCTTTTCTATTGGTCTGAGATGCCTACACAAATTGCAACAAATCATCACTACAAACTGGAATTTGTAGCATTTCCCTTCCTTCCAAGCTCCGTGAGTCTCCAGTAAACAAAAGTTATTTCCAATCTTTCCAGTTATCACCTATACAAATCAGCAAGAATCTTCCTGTGTAGAGTTCAGGACTTAAGATTTGTTAAACACACCTTAGGAGATTTAAAAATACACACATGCTCTTTGTTTGAACTGTTTAACTGAGCTGCTTAAGGGATTTAATTCAACAGGGTAACACCACACAGCAGTCACACTCCAATCCTCATTTATGCTGCTCCACATGTGTTTAAAAATCAACTTGTTAACAAGCAGGAATCCTTCACTAGATGGGAGTTGCCAAGCTCATTCCAAAACCTGACTGACTGTAAACCCCTCTGGTGCTGTCTCTGTGCAGAACTGGAAAAAAAATCTGGCCCCGATTCCCAGATTTTTTTTTTTTTTAATTATCCAGGGAAAAAAAGCACCCCAGGCCTTCCCACAGGAGGGGGCACAGCTCTGGGAGTATGCAGTTATTAGCACTGCCTCTCCATCCTACCAACAAGGATGTGCCCCCTTCAGAGTCACCCACCTGGAGAAGTGATAACAACAAAATTCAGGATTCCTTTATCAGAAGGTTTTGTCCCTGGCTGTCCCTCCAAAAATTTTACAGTCCGTGTTAACAGCTATGTTTACAAAATACATTCAGTGCTCAGGAATAGGGAGGTTCAACTGAAAGGCAGATATTTAACTGCACCATCTCTTTTCTAACTTCAGTGTTAGGGGGAAAAACTCAGTACCAACAGTACACTAGAGAGTAAAGCAAGAGTAAAGTACAAAAGAACTGAGAGCACTTCAGCCAAAATAAGGGTGATGTTTGCCATGAAATAGCTTTGATACCAGAGCAGAGCCAAAGAGAACTTGCAGAGGTCAGGCCAATATAAACACCTACAAATACACCCTCCAAAGTCCATTTTCCCTGATCATGCAGTTACATTTTTAAAACCCACGGTGTGAGAAGATGAAATTAGCAGGCAGGAAAATTAACACCCAGGAAAGTTCAAGCCTGAAGACACATTTAACAGAGTGGCCACATCTGTTTCACTTCTATCAGCTAAAGACCACCACAGCCCATTACTATTCTGAGTTGGCAGCAAAATCCTTCTCTTCTATTGCTTTGGAATGGAATAAATTTAGCTTACTCCATATTGTACTGAAGAATATTCTGCAGCACAATTTCATGTGTTTAGAGAAAGTAATTAGAGGATTAGTCGCCTCTATTGGTCTCAGTTCCTGTTATTTTCATTGTATTTTCAAATTCAAATCTTCTGTCTTTTTCAGTAAGATTGATTCAGACAGCAGAGGGAGGGAAATTTATGGCCCTAAAATTTACATCTATCATGCCAACTTAAAAATTCAACCCACAAAGATTTAAAATTCCTAATACTGTAATTTCCTCGGTTTGAGGCTTTTTTTTTAATAAAAGGTACAGCTTAAGACTAGAGCTGCTGCAGCAAAATTAGGGGATTCTGTGAAAAACACCCAGTACCCAGTGATGTATGGGATTTGGGGCTTTATATTAAATGAAATAAATGCCAGGAAACAATATTAAGCAATGACACAATGCACTTGGCAGGCCCACAGAGTAAATAAGACACAGCTTTAATTAGGCTATAGAATAACAAGAGCTTCTGAGTGTTAAGCAGCCCACATTTATCTGGAGAATATAAAAGGCCTGTGAAATTACATAAAGCAAAAAGCACTTTGAGAATTTTCTCCCCCACCCCCAGCATGCCTGGGTAAAAGTTCTTCACATACAAATTAATCGTATTTCCCAGTATTAACTGATCTAAATCATGTTTTTACTTCGGTGTTTTAAAGAACTTGATTTCTTAAATGAGTTGTTTGAACTGGGTTTTAACAAACTGGAAGATCTTTGCTGGGTTGAACTTTTCTCCTGGTAGAGCCTCGAATCTCAGCCTTGTGACAGTTTAGAGCACTGAGCACTATTAGGCTGCCCCTAATAAAGATGATAAACGAGTTGAAGATTATTGCTTACATTTAAAGAGCTCATAAATCCACATCCATGTTGCTGCGAGTTTTAGTGGCAGTATTCGACACGTTCAAGAGTGAAACCACCTCACCAGCCACGATTTTACAAGTTGACAGAGAAGGAGGCATAAAACCCCAACCACCCCAATGTTTCATCCCTTCACCTCTCTCCACTGCAGCACAACACACGTGCAGGGTGAGACTGCCCCGTATGACCCGGAGCTGCGTTCCAGCTACAGCTCTGTTGACTGCCAGGAGAGTTTGCCCCAAGTTTCACACTTGTGACTGCTGCTGAGACATTCCTTGTTTTCCCTTGCCAGCAGCACGTGAGCTGGAGATGGGCAGCTGGAAAGGGCTGGTACAGATACTGACACGTTTTGCACACAGCTGAAGAGATCACTCCTTACTCAGCCCCCTCTTTGCAGCCCAGGACACCAACTGCTCGTGGAGGAGCTCCTGATGCTCACCATTTAGTGTATTTTAACCACAGAATCCCAGACTGGTTTGTGTTGGGAAGGACCTTAAAGCTCCTCCATTCCCACCCCCTGCCCTGGGCAGGGACACCTCCCACCAGCCCAGGTTGCTCCAAGCCCCATCCAACCTGGGCTGAGACACTGCCAGGGATGGGGCAGCCACAGCTTCTCTGGGCACCCTGGCACAGGGGCTCAGCACCCTCACACCATTTCTTCCTCATATCCCATCTACATCTCCCCTCTCCAAGTTTTAACCCATTTCCCTTGTCCTCTCCCTACCCCCCCATGTCCAAAGCCCTCCCCCAGCTTTCTTGTAGCCCCTTCAGATATTGGGAGGTTGCTCTGAGCTCACCTGGGAGCCTCCTCTTCTCCAGGCTGAACAACCCCAATCCCTCAGCCTGGCTTCCCAGGGAGCTGCTCCAGCACTCCCAGCATTTCAGTGGCTCCTCTGGACACCTTCCAGGAGCTCTGGGTCCTTCTGATGTTGGGGACTGGACACAGCTCCAGGTGGGGTCTCAGAGTTGAGGGGGAAATTTTTGACCACTGTAGCTTGAAGGACAACCTTTCATCCACACACCCAGGTGTGAAGCTTGCTCTGTTGTCTATTCACACTCCACAGGTTTTTAAGTTCATTTGGCAAATTAAATGAATGCATTTTAACTGCTGTGTATTACAGACCAACGTTCATAAGTTTGATGACTCCAGAATAAAAATCACACTGCAGAGAAGAAAAAAAAAAAAATAAAATTCCCTTCTGCAAGCCCTCTGCCAAAAAGCCCCAGCACCACTTTCTGGAGAGCTGGTGAGTAAAAACATTCCCAGAATTGTCTGTAGCAGTTGCACTGCCCCTTTCTTTTGCACCCTCCTTCACCTCCTTTACCTGTCCTTTATTTTCTCTGGACCAAATATCTCATAACTGTTGTTGCATGATTTGGAAAATGTGTGAATCACATTATATATGTAGTATAGAATTAAACATTGAAATCATGTAGCTTTAGGTCAAAAGTTGGGCAAATTCCAGTACAGTCTTGGCATATCTGGATGGTTTCCAAAGGAAGCCTGAGGACACTGTACAAATGGCAAGTGAAGTCAACTGTGTATTGGGTGAATTAGAAAGCAGCTACAGGGACTCCTTAGAGTAGAGATGATCTACAAATAAATGATCAGATTATCTAATGCAGGCAAAAGCAGAAAAATCAGGAATAGTTTATTTAAAACAAAAAAACCCCAAACAACAAACAGCAGAGCCCATGAAGACCAAGTCGCAGCAAATGATCAGCCCCCACTCTCTTGAGCTAAAAAAAAAGTATTTTATGAATAGTTAACGTGGGAATCCACACTGAAACCACTTGATCCTTTCACAAGGTTTGAACTGTAAAGCTATAAAACCCAGCAGGAAGCCTGATCAATGACAACAGATGAAAAGGGCAACAAATGCCAGATAAAGGAGTAATTAAGAACACGTGTATTTTTAGAGCAGATAAAAGAAATAAAAATCCAAAGATCATCTTCAGAATCAATATAACTGAAGAATGCATTCAAATTCAGATTTAATATAACTGAAAAAAAGCTTCTCAGTTTTCATAACTGTACCCAACAGATTAGTACAGATTCACCTTAAAAAACCAGCAACTACCCACCACAGTGCTGCTGGAGAAACACAGAGTGGAATGCCAACACAAAAATTCTTTTTCTGTCCAGACTGTAGACAAGTAGATAGCTTTATGTAAAGAATTACTTTCCTAAAACAGTTGAGGAACCCTCAGTCTGTTCTTCTATAAACAGGTAAGGGAAGGGTTTGATCTGGCTCAATAACGTGACTTCAAACAACTTGCTGCCTCAGCATGTCCTGTCCTATCAAAACATTAATTTTTGTATTGCCAATCCCATGCTTTACTTCATCTCTGGGATAATGGCATTCATTCATTTACCAAAAGTCTAGCAAGGGAGGTCATAAGAAGAAAATATTTCACAGTTAAAAGGTTCGGGGTTTTTTTCTTCCAGCTACATCAATCTATCCTGCTGCATCAACCTCTATTATTATTATAGCCATTATATGTAAGTAATTTAGAATAGCTTTTATCAAAGCATCTCATTTTGGCCTTTTGGTTTCTGTACACAGCAATTAATTTTAAATTATTCTCACTCAAGAGATTCGCCCTTTGACTGTAAAGTTGGGTCAGCAAGTGGGGATAACACAGGGATTTAAAATGATGGCAGAAGCTATAAAACAAAATATGCAGTTGATTAGAAACCACTTCTTTACATTACATCCAGTATCATTCCAAATCACAATTCCACAGCTTAAATACCAACTTCAGGTTGAGTATTTTTTGGTATCAGATTTTGCTATTGAGACTCTCTAAGAGTAGCAAATCATCTCATAAATCTCTGCTCCATTAAAGATGGGTGGTACCTGCTTTGTCTAATGAAGAACCAGACACAAGAAGCCCTGGCAGCTGAGAGGGTTTCTCCACATCCAGGAAGGCACAAGGCTTTTCCCTCCTTCCCTGCCAGATGATTCCTCTGCAGACAGAGCTGAAGCTACAAATCACAGATGGGCAATAAAGCTGGTGCCTTCCTTTAATCTCCCAAGACTGTTGCTTCCCAGGTTTTCTGTTCACATTGTATGCACAGACACTACTCTCTCAGGAAGCACTATCATTTTCAACACCTAAAAAAAACCCCAGGACTTTAAAGTTTGGTGTTTACTAACCAACAGCTCTAATGTGCTTTTAGAAGATTCATTACCCTCCCCCTCCAGTTTCACACACAGCAAACAGTGGCTACTGCAACACACAAGAACATTTTCCATCAATCTCAAGACAACACCTTATCTGCCTGTGACACAGCTTACCCCACCCCCCAACCCTGACTTTAAAGAAAACAGTGAACACTGGATCCAAAATCACCAAAATTGGTGAAGTTTTTATTCATCTCTCCAAAAGAGCACCAAGTTCGAGTTTAAAAATCTTAATTAGCCTTTCTTCATCAGCTCCAATTTACCCCTTACCAGATTCCTTCCAACTTCATCCATGTGTTGGTTCTCCAGCACACTGTGTTCCACTAAAATCTTTCAGTCTGCTCCATGCTAATCTGATTTCATCAAGATATTAAAACTCTTCCTAACTCACTCGGTCCAGTAGTTCTGTTTGGCTTCAGCTTCTTGCTCTCATTAGTGATTCTCCTGCTAGAGCAGAAAGCCTTTTAGCATCCTGCATTTTCACGGCCACGGGATGCTCACCAGTCTTGGAGAAGCAAAAGAGTCTGTTCTTCAAGGAGCTTCAGCTGTCACACAGCAGCAAGCTGAGACTGCCAGACTGTTGCTGCAGTTCAAAAGCAATTTTGTGAGCCACTTTCCACCGGGGGAATGGCAGCTTCTTGAGTAGCTGTGGTAAGGAAACTTGTAGAATAGCTACTTTAAGCTGCCAGTTTCCATTTGATGCTCTGCAAGTCAAAGTCTCTCTGTTCCCTCCTTCAAATCATTTTTTGATTTGAGCTCCCGTTCCCATCCTCTCCAGGTTTTTTTCAAAAACCTTCTGAGAACTTGACAGCAGAACTGCAGACTGTGTTTCATTAAGCAGCTTCATCAACACAGGCTACACCATGGTTCTGTTCCCTTACTCCCTGCTGCTGTCCCTTTCCATCCAAGCTGAGAATTCTCAACGACTCCTGCTCCTGATTGCAACAAACTCCACAACAGTCCCTTCCAAAACTCTGAAACCCTCCAAATATGTAGCTTGGATAATGTTGTAGTTGGAATTACAAATAACATGCCTAATAAAACAAAACCTGGAGCACCAACCCATCTAGAAACAACCCTGTGCAGCCACTTTTATTTCATTTACCCTTCAGAGAGTCACACTGCTACCCATTAAGGCAAATGAAGTTTGTGGGGTTTGGTTTTTTGGGCAGAGATTTTTTTTTATTAAAAAAATATTCTTTAATATGATGCATTTTAGGCAGTAAATTGTGTATCTCTACAGAATCCCATTAGTAATCAGCTCTGGAATTGAACTTCCCCAAATAATTTCTTGGTATTTGAATTTATTGCCAGCTGGTAATTGTTTAAGATAATAACACCATAATTCTGTTCTCTCTTCTTGAATTTCAGACCAGAATACCATCAACTAAACCCAGAAATCTCAAAGGATAAAGAAAACATAATGCACAGTCAGCTCTTCTACCATCCTTGGACACAATCCTGACTTCACAGCACCAGACAATACTGGGGGATACCAGCAGTGACTTATTTTTTAACTGAGGGGCTAAAATAAGCTTCCTCTCATTCAGCACTGCTGTCACCAGCCAGCTGAACCACAGTAACATATTTAAGATTCTCCACAACACAGTATCAATACAGTTAATCAGCTTGCACGCTGGGCCTGGTGTAAATCATTAAGATAATTGACAAAAGCACATTATCCCCAGGACTGTGTTCACCAGCACAGTATTCCCATTCCATGCATGGAGAAATAAAACTCTGGTCCCTAATCATGCAGTTTACCTCTTCAGACTCTTGGCTGACCATTAAAACACTTGAGGAATTCCCCCACTGCTCTAATCCCAGTAATCAATTACAAAGCCAGCGGGTGCTCTTGTTCTCTCTCTCCCTGGCCACCAAGGATTCTTGGAAACACCCTCATTTACAAGTGTTTTATTTTTTTTTCCAGTACCTACCAGGACTTGCTTTATAATCTTCCAGTGAACAGACACACACTGCTCTGCTCTTCCCCCAAAATACATGCAACAAAGATGTGGGACCAGAGGCAGTGAAGAGGTGAGCTCCATCGTGCCCCCCTATTTTTAAAGGGATGGAAACAGAGCCAGGCCCTCTGATATTCCTAAAGAAGCTCCAAGAATGCCTCAATAGTCAGGAGAGAAGAGCTCAATCTAACCAAAAGGAACCAGATCCTGGCATTCACACTGTGCTCCTGCCTTCTGCCTCAAACAGGAGGGTAAGTAACAGAATACAGCATTCCCCTGTTCTTTCTGAAAGCATCCTTTATGAGGGCAGCATTTAATTTACACAAATCCTCAGCAAGGTAGAGAAAAGCCAGAGGAAATGTCTTAAGTGATGACTCAAGAGATTCCTTGTGTTATTATGTAGGCAAGCAAGAAATTTCTTTGGATGAGAACCTGCTGAATGACTCTCTTATAAATGCTTCTTAAACTTCCCATGGATTGTGTTCTGGGTGCTCTAAATGGTTTGAAACCCAGGTGAGAACCCCACCTGCAAAAAATTAGGGCCATCCTTCATATATTCCTGTCTTCAGCTGAAATGGAACAAAATTAGGCACAACATCCAAACATTTAATTCTCACTGGTCATGGTGCATGGTTTCTCCCTTGTCCTTGCTGAGAAAATCAGGACTTGCAGGGTACAAAAAACTACATACTTATATATTCTCTAAGAAAAATATATTGGGTATACCACTCTACATAACACTTATTTCTAAAAAAAAAAAAATTTTAAAAAAAATACACACTTAACAATAGCTTTCATTTTCTATTCCTAGGCAGAGCACTGTGAATTGCAGATAGCTACTTACATTCATTTCAAAACATTAGATACTGCCTTAAGAAGAAGCCACAAATGCACATATGAACTATGTTACCCTGACCTGAACTCAGCACTTAAAACACTGGGAAAGGCATCATTATCCACTGTATGGAAAAAGAACTAAGCCCCACTGAAATACATTAGAAAAAAAAAAGCAAAAAAAAGAAGCATTTAAATGCAAATAAAGAATTTCTAGTATCAATCAGAAGAAGTTTAATCATTTAAAGGGTCTTGAAAAATCTGTTGCCCAATCGACGCATTCTTTTACAGGGGAAACCTTAAGCAGCAGCCAGTTTTGGTGTCCATTACCCAACACATTTTTAGTCTTGTGCCAAGGCTCTAAGTTGGATTTAATAGCTGAAGTTGTCAAATGAAAGAAGGTTTACATGTTGGGAAAAGAGAAAGTACTAACTGGAGATGATGTCACTAGGATGTATAATTAAGAGTCTGGAAGGTCTGAAGTATTAAACACTTGCCCTCAGGCTTGATTATCACATCTAAAACTTCAGGAAAGCCTGCTTAAACACACACTACCCCATCATGAAAGTGTTGTTATAGCCTAAGGTTTTAAGTGTTAAGGTATTAAATGCCTGTCAAATTGTATTAAGCAACAGGAGAAATCCCCCAGTTTAAAGCCATTTCAGAGACACAAGTGTCCCTGTCTTTAGCTGATAGCAGTTAGAGAGCTGATGCAGCAAAACACTCCATCCTGTTGCTGCATTGCTATCAAGTGAGGGGGTTTAGACACTAGAAAGTCTGGCAGAACTCACGCAGATTTTCCTGTTGCTACAAAGAGAGAAGAAAAGGGTGGTTAAACGTTCCATCTGCAGACATGAAATCCTGCACACAGAAAAATTTCAGCGTGCTGGGAAGGCAGAAGCAGCTGAAGAGGAGTCACTTTAATGAAGCCCCAGGGGAGCACAAAGATGGAGATAATTGCAGCTGTGGATCCCTGCACATCAACCTAACTCCTGTTTGGAAGTTCAAATGTAATTTCACAAATTAATGCAAGATTTACTTTTTTTTTTTCTCTTTTTTTTTGTCTTCTTAGATAAAAACAAACAAAAAACCACACAGCCTTTACAGCTAAAGCCTTTCTGAAAGAACAAGGAGCTTAAGTTGTAAGAACAAGAAACAAACATCCTCATGGAGGAAAAAAAAAAATTAAAAAAAGCTGAGTTGTTAGAAAGCAGCTTCTCCAGTGTACAGGCCACAGGAAAAATGAGCTGAGATTCTGTCCATAGCTGCAAAGACTCATTTTATTTGTGACACCAGGAGCTCACACATCAGTCTTCTGCCCCTAGACATACAGGTAGATGACTGACACTTTCTGCTCAGACTTGCTTCCAAGAAAAATGATAGTTTGGAGGAAACAACAGCTCTGAAAGAACAGCATGTATCCTACATTTTTCCAGTCGGTTGCAGAGGGCCTCAGTATCAAGGAAAATGTAAGAAGAGCAGAAGAGTTTGAAGGCAACTCTAACAGGGAATTTTTAATGCTTGCCTCTGTGCATCTCACTTAGCCAAGCATATGAAGTACTGATTTTCAGTCTGAAACAGTCAAGTGAAGTGATAATGTAGTGTAACTAATATTCTAATTATAGCAGCATGTTTAGAGCCCACCATTCCCCTTCACAGACACATGGACTGTTCAGACAGCAATGCAATAAAAATCCAACTTTTCCCTGCTTTAAAGTTAAGACCTATTTATTCAAAGGCTCAAAACTGGGATTCAGTGAAGATTTTTAAGGCTGAACCAGCACTGTTCTGAATTACTTTCATGAGCACAGGCATTGAAAACATCCAACAATTTGTAGTTCTACAATTTAGATTATTATAATGCCTTCTCCAGATCTGATGCTATATGTGAATATTCTGTCAACACATCCCCTCCTTTTCTGTTCTTCCAATTTGTATCCAGAGAGAAGGAAAGAACTATGGCAAAAACCAAGTTTCTTGTTTTGCCAGAGGAAGGGGAAAAAAATAAAAACAAAATCTACCAACTCAGAGGAAGGGGTGACAGTGCAAACATCAGTGGTACACACACAAACTGGGCCACGTGAAATCTCACAACTCCTGAGCATGCTGGACTGTTTTTACTTTATGTATTCCAGTAGGAACAGTGTGCTACAACAGGAGTGAGTGCTAAGCACAGTGCATTCATGTTTTATGTATCAAATGCAAAATGAGAAGGAAAATTCTCTTAAAAACCCCAAAAAATCGCAACCCGTGAGTAGAGTTTTAACATTTTTCTTTCCCAAAAGAAAATGCTCAGTGATGTTTACCTATAAAGCTGAGCAAAGACATCTTGCTGATACCCCATCGTAGACCAACTAGAAAAAACCAAACCAAAACTGGTGTCCCTTAACTCCCAGTGACAAAGCAGCACTGAGCAAAGGAGCAGCAGAGGATGGGTAATTGGCAGGGGACTGAGGAGGGGAGGTGTGCTGGGAAGAATAAATGCAGAAGGGCTTCAACTCACCCTTTCAAACCAATTCACTAAATCCAAGGCCCACTATTTTTAAGCTATTCTACCTGTTTTCATAAGATACTCTTCCAAAACTGTCACAGCCAGATCCTGTATGTCAATTATTTAAGAGGGTAAGACAACCCCCTCAGCCTCGACTTTTAATGCTTTAAAATCTTGGCCAAGTTAGTTCCTAGCTCCTGATGTAGCAACTTTGCACCTGAAATGCCCCATCAGAGAGCAAGTCTTCATTTTTTTTACACATACAACCAACCAACCTGCATGCTCGAGGAGCAGACAACCTGCCCCAGAAAAAGGTACCAATTTCTGCCATTTTAATATAATCACAAACCCCGTTCTAAAGATGAGGTGTTTCCCCCCCCCATGAGAAGCAAACCAGAACACTCAGTGTAACAAACTACTGATACAGAATTACTACAGGAAGGTACAACCATAAATAAGAATACAGCACTGAGAGTACCAAGATATTTAGTACATTTTTGGCCTTTCTGCTTCTCACACTGCAGGCAAAGTTATGTCAGTGAATTCCACCATGGGTGAATCTCATTCCACTCTTAACCTGCATGAAACAGCTCTCAATCATCATATTGGTTATACTTAGTAGACAAATACATTCAAATGGCTGAAATGCCCCATGAAAAAGGGCTACAACTGCAAACTGCATGCCCCCCCCAACAGGATGCAAGTTTCCTTTAAGTCCTTTATTTTCATAGCTAGAGAAGAGTGATATCTAGACCAATGCATAAAGACACCAAAAAAAGCCCCAAAATAAAGTGCCTAAGCAGCAAATCATCCTGTCCAATTAACATCAAGACTTTGATCAGTCACTGAAATGAGACTGCAAGTTCTTAATATTTAAATGACATTTTCCAGTCTAGAGAAACCCTGCTTCTTATCTTCCTTGTCCTTCAGCTAGGTCTGGATCCACAATGGGAAAAGTTACACAAACAATACAGAAGTGACACTATGTACCTGTAAGAAGGGTTTCAAGTGCTCCCTCCTTCCTGCTAATCAAGCCTGAGAAAAACACAAGGCACAGCCAATCCTGGAACACTGAACAGGCTGATTAGACAGAGACAAGGTACTTGTGATTTCTGAACTTTTGCTTGTGCTAACAATGCAATTCACAAGCTGGCAAGGGAAAGCCAGGGAAGCAATGCCTGTAAGAGAACAATCAGGGCTGACAGAGCCAGCACTTCGTGTGAGTGCACTAAGTGTGAGCAGAGCTGTGCACAATGAACAACTCTGAGCATGACATTTCCTTGAAGAAGACTTTCCTGACTACAAAACAAAGAGGACCTGAATCTTGGTAGGAGGACAGAAAAAAAAAAAAATAATGACCCTGAGGACACTCCTTGAGTGTTTGGCAGGAAAACCCACTGAAGGACAACAGATTGCACGAGGTTCCTGAACTGTCAAACTTCCCCCATACCCAAAGCTTGTGAGAGTTCTTTCTGGAGTCATTTTCAGCTGGAGTTAAACCTGCCATTAAGACACCCAAATTGCTATGAGCTGCTGCTGAGACCCTGGGGCCTCGAGCAAAGCAGTTGGCTGAGGGAACTGGGGCTTGAAGAAGAGGAAACCTCATTGTTCTCTACCATTATCTGAAAGGAGGTTGTAGTGAGGCAGATGTTGCCTCTTCTCCCTGGTGACCAGTGACAGGACAAGAAGAACTAGGGCCAAGCTCTGCCAGGGGAGGTTCAGGTTGGATATAGGAAAACAATTTCTTCATGGGAAGAGTGGTTAAACATTGGAACAGGCTGCCTAGGGAGGTGGTGGAGAGCCCATCCTTGGAGGTGTTCAAAAGACAGGTGGATGAGGTGCTACAGGGGATGGTTTGGTGGTTAGGGGTTGTAAGATGGATGGTTGGACTTGCTGATCTTTGAGGTCTTCCCCAACCTTGCTGATTCTATGATCTGAGCCACCTTCTCAACACCTCTGCCATACAGACTGAACCACACAGACAAAGCTTCAGCATCTTCACAGACACTGAGTGTCAGTCTCAGACTCCAGCCCAACCTTCATGTCCCTGATGTGCCTCTCCACAACCTCCACCAGCAAGAGCTGCTGAACCAGCCAAGCTGCCAAAGTGATGGATCACCTCCACTCTGGCAACCTTTGAGCACTCTTGTGGTGTTTTGGTTTTATCTAGTGCAAAGTGGCTTATTCAGAGCAATCCTAGGCAGGACTCTTACACTTAGAGGTGGGAGCAAGATGAGATGATCTCTGGTAGCCAAATAATTCACATTAATGCTCTGCTATCAACACTGCAGTGCAGCATTATGTGGCAAACAGTAAAACAGAAAGGATTATTGCTTTGGGAAAGCTGCAGTGTTTGCTTGTTGAGGCAGAACAATCATCTCTCAGAAACTGTATAGCCTAAAATCTTACCTGAGGCAGAGGTACTCTTTGTTACATTCCAAATCATCTTTTCAGAGATTTCTTTGAAGCCATCCAACCCTTTGACCTAGAAGGGTTACTCTACACTCCTGTTGCCAAGTGGGGTGGTGCTTTTAAGGCTAAACGTGGTTATTTTTGCTACCACCAAATAAAACAAACTACTAGCTCAGTCAGAAAAAAAAAAAACCTCACACTGCCACACTGAGTGATGCTGTTCCCACTGATCTGTACTTGGTATGCATTTATGCATTTTTATCATTATGGCTAAATTTTAATTAGAGTAATTTCTGCACATAATTCCTGAGCACTTACCCACACAGTCACAGAGAACACTCAGGGCCCTATTTTTAAATCCCAGCAAGCACAACTTCATCTGAAGAGAGAAAGAGACTGCAGGAAGGGAAATCCCTCCTTGAAGTGATGGAATCAAGCCATGCAAGGCCGCTGCTTCACCTCCACCATCACACAAATGTCAGCTCTCCAAAGCATTAGACAGTATTCAGCAGCAAGAGGTTACAAAATGAGAAAAACTGGAGGTAAAGCAACAGCAGGCAGGATAGCAAGCAGCAGGCAGATACCACTACACAAGGAGAGAAATCCTAGAGCACTAAGCATTAGGAATAAACTTGGATGTTGCAGAGTTTTGCAGGGGAGGTACAAGGCTGATTTGTCAGGATCTGGGGATGTTCCTCAGGAAAAAGCCTTCTGAACTTGAAGGTCTGGAATGAAGTCCCAGAGCAAACAGGAGGAAAAGCATTCTGCCAAAGGGTTTTAATAATGGATTGTAAAGAAGTTGTTGCTGTTGTCCAGCATCCAACATTGGAACAATGTACAGGGTGTAGGACACACACTCCTCTTTAGATTTACTGAATGAACTCTGCATTCAAATTTTACTGTAAAAAAACTTTATACCCATTGATCTAATGCCATAAATTCTCAGTCTCCAAAATTTCCAGTATTCTTTAAGTAACAATTGGAATGCTTTCTTTCCCAATCACTGAAATATTTCCATGGTAAAAGCCATACAACCAGTTTAGAAAAATATCTGTAAAGCATATTTAACATCATCTAAGTATGTACATTACATAGGTATTTGACAAAACACTTCTGGACAAGTTTTGAATTTCAGTAAAGAATGGGGCTAACTAAACAACCTGATCTTTTCACATCCTTCTTGAGACCTTGGGTAAATTCACACATCCAACAGAACTTAACAGATCTGCAACTTCTTTCCTTCATTAAATCCTTTTTTATTATTTCCAGAAAATGAGAAAAAGTCCCTCAGAAAGACTCCTTGTTTTTTATATGCATCACATAATGACACAGTAACACACTCAACTCTCAACTCCAGCAGCAACCATTGTAGTACAAAGACACTAAGATACAGCATTAAAAGCCAAGATATTTTTAACCAAGGAAAATAGACCTTTTCAGTAACATTCAAGATCACAATAGAAGAGTACTTTAAGATCTTAAACATGGGCTGTCTCTTGGACAAAACTTCAAACATTTTGTTTTGACTTGGTTTATTTATTACACTAAAGCAGCAACAGACTCACTTTTTTTTTGGTGAGAAAATGCCAAACAGCAAGATCTGAGAAAGTTTTAAGGGGAAGGGATGAGTTAGGAAGAGCACTTTGAGCTATTAGAAGTTTTGCAACCCAGCTTTCCAAGGCCAGTTTTTCATTTGGAACAAAATAAGAACAGCTGCCCATGCTGCAGCAAGGTCAGCTTTGTTCCTGCCTACCTCCCACCTGGACCACCAAGGCACTGCCTCATTGCTGACCTTCAGCAGTGGAAGATTCTTTGGTGGGCTGGAGCAGAGAGAAAAGTGGTGTGGAAAACCAAATGTGAGCAGAAGAAAGCAGGGAGGAGGAGAAATTTCTGCATGTCTTACACAGTGCTCTATTGTCTGAAGTTCATACAAGTACATGTCATTACATGAGGACTAGCAGCCAAAAACCATCCACAAAGCTCCCCCAAAGTTCCTTTGAGTCCTCCTTCCAGTTTTTGTGGGTTTGCACTGTCCTACTCAGTACTTCTTCCAAATCTCCTTTGTAGAAAATTCAAAACCAGTAATATTCAGATTTTTTTTGCATTCATGCAGTACAGATTAAAAGTTTTGCTTTAATAACACTCACCAAGCACACTAAAACCCCAAGCACAAAAATTTCACCTTTCCCTCACCTTCTCTCAACCACATGATCTCTTTAATTGCCTCTTGGGGAATTCTGAACTCAGGAGGAGACTGCATGTTAAGCAGATGCAGCCAGAATACTGTGAAGGAAAGAGCTTCAAAGCAAGGTTGGGTTGGTTATCTGTGTGATCAGCTTCTGTTCACCCATACATTCAGACTCCAAGCAGAACCTGCAGACCCAGTTGGGGGAAAAAGTCTCTCAAGAGACTTTTAGTGTGTTTTATGTGACACGTAACTAAGGGCAACTTCAGGTGCTGAGATTCTTTAGGAATGGTTCAGTCATCTCAACACAAGAAGCCCCACAATGGGTCTTAACAGAGCTAGGAGAAGATCACCAAAACCTTTGGCCATTTGTGGTAGAGATGGGGAGCTGCAGAACTCACTCAAGAGTGCACACAACTTCAAAAGAGAGGGAGGGAAAAGGCAGAATAATCTCATTCAGCTGAAAATAATCTTCAGCAACTGCTTCAGAAAAGCTCTCCCTGAGGAAGGGACCAGATGCTCCCATCTCCATACCCTCTAGCCCTCTACCCAAAGAACAGCTTCTATAAGAGTTCCCCCCAAAAAAACCTGGAGAACAAGCAAGCTGATACAGGTTCAGAAATACCCTGATCATCCAGGATGGAAATGTGTGTGCCCTGCTCCCACAAAGTCCTGATTCTTGGAAGAAGTCTGATCCTACAAATATCTTTCAGTTAAGTTTCACTGAGATTTGAGACAAGCTAGCAATAAACACAGAAGTTTGCCTGGCCACAGAAAGGGCACCAAGTGTGGTTTATGCCACCAGGAAAGTCCCAGGTTCTTTTCAGGCTCCCCTGCATCCAAACTGGATCTGCTTTGCTATCCATGCCTCCAATCAGGTAAATTCTGTGAGGAGAAACAGAATAGTGCAGCTCCAGGTAGATATCACAACAGCCCCTGGAACCAAAGTTTCTTTGGTCACATGGAAGCCACGAAAGAAAAATTAATAAATAAATCTCAAATTTATGTTTGCTTCCCCTTTCTTTACCCTGGGTTAGCCACAAGAGAAAGAAAAGTAGGTCTCTGTATCTTAACACAGGAATGGTTCCCAGGGAAATCTCTGGAACCACACAGAAGCTGTAGTTGTCAACATCTAAGGCTGAGTGCACAACAGGATGATCCCAATCCAAGACAACCCACCAGTTAAGCCACTGATCCCAGTCTCAGAAGCAAGCAGCCAGATGCCAGGCCACTGGTCACTGGAGTGAAAGCTGAACCTGACACCAGTGCACCAAATCCACAACTTTTCAGCTTGACAGGGACTGAAACCCCTTCTTGCTTGCTGGTATCAAAAAGCAGAGAAGAAAGCATCCATCATTCCCTGACTGCAGGGAATTCAGTGTAGGAAAATACTGAGCTGGAGGAAAACAGAATGCTGTACGACCAAGAGCTGGGCTTTTAATGAGCTTCCTTCAAGTCAAAGTGATAGGCATCTGCTGTTACTGAAATTAGAAGCTCAGAGTATATGTTACCACACACATTATCTCACAGCAGGCATCTGCAGACTCCAGAACTTCCTGAAATACTGGCAGAATCAGCGTGGACAAGAGACATATGGAAAACTGAAAGATGAGTCTGTAGACAACACACAGAGTCTCAGATGGAGGTCATGTAAGTACAAGCTCTGATGTAGACCCAGTGGGCCAGACAAGCTTGTTTTCATGAAAGGGCAGCTCGTGAGATGATCAAAAGACAGATTTTGCAGAAGCAAAGCCACAGGGCTGAAGAATTTTGCACTGCTCTTCTGACTGCCAAATGCAGGTAACAGAATTCCTGCAGGAAATGTTACAGAGCTTGGAGCCCTTGGCAAATGAAGCATCACCAGGAGCACTTTGCTGGGGATAGAGCCCTTCAAAAGAGATTTATCCTAGTAAGTACTCCCAAAACTTCTGTGAGGTCTTTGGTATTGAGTAGGAGCAAAGCAGCAAGATCCCCAAAGAAATCAGTCCTGCATGTCAAAGGAAGCATAAACATGTCTCAGACAACAGACCCAAGCAGTGGAAAGAGGAATCTTGTAGTCTCCCAAGTCAGCCACCCCTCTAGTACTTCATTTGGTTAGCAGATACAATTACTCATGTTACAGATGTAGTTGTAAAGCACTCACCAAAAGAGAAATACTTAGATTTTGTTCTTTCCATCAACAAAACTGTCGAAGCACTCTAGAAAATAAGTATTTTCAAATTTGAAAACCAGGAATAGCAGCTGTTTGTTTCTTTGAAAAGTCACTGTTGGCCCACGAAGCTCGAATTGCTTTCTGTGTTTTCCAAATAATTGTCCTTCTCCCCAGAGCCTTAGAGCATCTGAGTCTCTGCTACTCTTTGATGCAGCTCCAACTCCACTCTTCCCAGAAAACTGTTCCACTCTGCTGTGACTGAGTACATGCCACCTGACTTTTTTCCAAAATAAAACATTCGAGACACCTTTATGTGCACATTACAATTTGAGATAAAAGGAAAAGCCCCTACATCATCAGCTGCATGTTCCTCTTGTCACCACACCTTCTGAACATGAAACAACTTCTATCAATATCAGTAGCAACAAATACTTCAATTTCTTTGAAAGAGGGTCATGCAAGAAAAAGATGTGCACTGCCTTATTCCTAATCATAGTCCAAGAACATCTGTATTCAGTTATGTGGTACAAGTCTCAGTCAAGGACAAGAGCTCTTCCTCTCCTATAAAACTCCACTCTACAGCCTGGAATCCCAACTGCCTCTCTCTCTCTCTCTCTCAACAGGGGCTTTGCAGTTCAAAGCTAACATGAAAATCACACTTCAGAGTTCTGTGAAGTCATAGAATCATAGAATCATAGAATTGTCTGGGTTGGAAGGGACCTCAGAGATCATCAAGTCCAACCCTTGATCCTCTACCGCTGCGGTTCCCAGCCCATGGCACTGAGTGCCACATCCAGTCTCTTTTTAAATATCTCCAGGGACAGAGAATCCACCCCCCTCTTACAGTGGTGATGAAGCACATTTCCAGAGCAGCAGGCAGGAATTCCTGTACTACAGATGGTCACACTCCCAAACTTCTCTAATAGTCCTGTGTGAGCCCCTGGAGCCCTCAGGCTGCTCCTGTGCTGCAGCACAGCCCACCCAAACACCTGGAACACAACAGCAAATTGTCACCGATTTTTAGGGAGGTTCTCCCTCTGTAATGCCAGCCTGCAATGAGGTGGTATCCCCAAGGCCAAAGGGCAGGACCACCACCCAGGCAGCAACATTCCACTCAGTCCATGCAGCTTCATTTGAACTGAAACCAGTTTGGGGTTTTTCTCCCAACTTTCAGGCAGTTCAGAACAGCCCAAACTCTCAGAACACATGGACTTCTAAGACCAGATCAATTCCAGCTAATGAAGAGTTCAATTAGAACCAATGCCTAACAAGACAGAACTTCACTTCCAAAATTTCCACTCTAAGTCCTGGGGAGCAGTGGGAAAGCACACAGGAACCAAACTGGAAGAAGTGGAGTTTTCAACAAGCTGTAACACATGAAGCTAAAAGTAGGGGAATTGCCATCTTCCAGTGAAATGAGCAGCTCTCCTGCCTCTGGTACAAATCCTACCTGCAGCTTTTCCAGTGGCATGAACAATTGAGGACATTTCCTGATGGGCAGCAAAGGTTTGCAGCATCTGACCTTACACTACAGAATTTGAAACTCAGCTGAAATAGTCTCTACTTTACTCAACTCTGTTTCCACAAGACCAAACTCCCCCAGGTTGAGGTGGAAGCACATGGAGAAACTCAATGCTTGGTTTTTTGTTTTTTTTTGTTTGTTTGGTTTTTTTTTTTTTTTTTTTTTTTTTTTTTTTTTTTTTTTTTTTTTTTTTTTTTTTTTTTTTTTTAACACTATCCCTGGTGATCTCTGCACCTCCCTTTGCTTTCAAAAGGCACCCAAATTCAAGCAGAATCTGATCTAAACATTGACTTATTAAAGTAGCTCAAAGAGGGTTTACAAGGAAAGCATTTTTTTAAAAAACTTTCATCTACCCTCTGAAGGAAAAGCATGGGAAAAAAAAACCAAACAAAGCACACAGGTTTAAGTCATTAAAAAATAGTAGTTGTAGTCCTCAGCAACTTTGAATTCCCTGTCCTTCACTAAGCATCTGGCTTCTGTTAGAAAACACTGTAAAGTGATTTTCCAAAACCTTTGACATGCATTCTGCTCAAGAGGTCCCAAAAGCTCAGGAAAGGGAGCCTCAAAGTAACAGTTGTCATTTATTAAACCCAAATAATGGGTCTAACAATTTTCTTCTGTCTAACCATTCCCTACTATTCACACAGGCAGAGGGAGAGGGACTTGGTGTGTTCAGATGATACTCATTTAGTAGAAGAAAAAGACACTCTACACCAAAGAATCTATTATTCAAGTAGATTCATTCTGATGCACCAAGAAAAAGCTGCCTCTGCACAACTCTGGACTCTTAAGATACCTATGTGGTTAAACACTTCAGAGCTCAAATCAGAGCTCCACAACCTCCTTACACCATAAATAAGCCCAAGAGGAAAGAGAAGGCACTGACAGACACAGTGCCATCCTGACAGCAGCTGAGCTCTACAGCTCTCTCATTCAGAATGAGCACCAAAAAGCTGCCAAAAGGATTTCTGGTCTTTTTACTCAAAATTCACAAAGTATGTCAAAGCAGATGCAATATCTACAGTAAATAACAAATCACAAGAATCCTACACTTTCATTTTCTCTCGTCACTCAAAGCAGAAATTGCAGCTCTCTCCCAGACCTAATAATTACTCGTATGGCTGCATTTTGTTCTACTCCAGCAGCAGCAGGAAACTTGATTGGAGCTGCAGGAACCCAGCCAGCCACTGCACAAGCTGCTGTTGTGACAGCACAAAGCAGAAGCCAACTCGGCAGGTAACTGGACTTGGAGTCAGAAAGATCTTCCCCAGTCAGCTTGAAATAGTAATTTCATAGGGCAGAAAATAGGTTGCCTTTATCTACCACTGCTTACCAAAAGAACCATTTCATCTGCAGACAGACAGACATAATAAATACCAAGAAACTTCAAGGTATTAAAGGTGGGGGGGGGTTTATACTCTGCAGTAAAAGACATTTGTAATCTTCCATCAGGCTCAACAGAACTGAAACCTTCTTTTCAGGTTCCTATATCTAAGACTGCAAGCACTCAGGTACCAAGGACCTTTCATTTATGAGAAGGGAGCACTTCCAGTGCTTGCTAGTTATACTGTCTTGCTTGCTGACACACTATTTTGGAAAGACTCAAATACCAGGCATGCTGCTAACAACAGAACTCATTGGTGCTTCCAGAATCATCCTAGGGAATGCTGGAGGGCTGATGTCACCAATTCATGCTTCCTAATGCCATGCTTCAACTCTCTCAAATGCACATAAAGCTCTTTGTTCGTTTTTTTCTCACCTTCACTCCCATAGGAGTAATTCCAAAAAGCATCTGAAAGGAAGAGAGAAATCTAAATACAGATGTACCTGGAGTCAGGAGGAGATTACACCACTTGTGTGGAGTATCACCACTAAAACCCCAGATGCTATCAGGTGGCATTAGCTATTTTGTATGGAAGTTGGGGGAGATCTCTCCCATGGTCCCACATAAAGAACTACTCCAACAGGGAGTTTGGTTATGAAGAGGAGGAAACAGGAATGACCATCCAGCTGTGTTTGCACAGGGGAGAAGTGTCAAACTAACAACCCACTGAACCAACAGGCTGGCTATGTACAGGAAGATGAACACCTTTGCTCAGCAGAAATTGGGATCATCCAGTTTTATTTAGACAGGGCATATTATTCATACACTTAGGAGCTGTAAGAAAGTTACCCTGTCCTCAAATATTATTCTACAAGAGACATTAAGCTGGTTTTCATTTTAGTTAGACACCTCTTACCCTGTCAGACATGCACATCCTAAACCAAAAAACAAAACAAACAAACACAAACCCCCATAATGATGATGATAATAATAAGAATAATAATAGCCTTTAAAACCTTCACGTATCCCCTCCAAAAAAAAAAATCTAATAAACTCCAGTTTACCATTCCACCATTCCCAGGTGATTATTCTCAAAACTTACATCCCACTCAGCCTTGAAAGTTCACACTCCCTGGAAAATTTCTGCACAATCCTGTAATCCTCTCAGACACCAGGAGACCCAGACTGGAGTGTTACAGCATTAAGCTGTTGTGTGTGGAAGCAACAGTTAAGATAACCCCACTAAACAAGAGAAACTCTGCAACTAACTTCTGTCTTAAATAGTTTTAAGAGCTTAAAAATAAAAATCAGCAATCCTAGTTATGTGCCAATGAGTTAGTAACAAACCTACATCTAGGAGGTCAGTAGTCTAAGGTTTTCAGCTATGATATGGTCATGGTAAGTCCTCCTCTTCATTATGAGACACAATGCAAGGAGTGGCCTCTCCTGAAACTCAAGGATCTTGAAAAACTCTCTAGTCTAGCAAAGTGGATTATTCAGATCTTGAATAAGGTTCATACACAGTGAACACTCTCACACTTGTTCCCCTTCCTCTGCAGACAAACACAAAAGAGACTGCCTAAGACTTTAGGCTCCCTTCCTCACAGTAGTACTAATTCTGATAATGCTAGAGAAGGTCAAGCTCAAATGCTCTGAGTTTTGTAAAACAGGGAACACTAGGAAATTCCTTGAACGGTGCCTAAGTGATTTAATAAACCAAGTTCTGAAGTCAAGTGCATAATGGTGAAGAGATACGTGCATATTTTATTAGTACTCTGAAAAAAAACCAAACCTGACATGACTTATCCCATGCAGTTCTTGATCCCCAAATATACCCATACACACTCAGAAGGCCAGACATTTCTATATTTTTTTCAGCACCTCCAGAAGGCAGAGTGGCAAAAAACAAGCACTTCAGTAGAAAAAAAAATAAAAAAAGAAAGAAAAAACAAAGCACTGATTCATATGCAATTAGCTCAACTAAATTTACTACTGGAGCCAAATGCTACTCCAGCTGTCCTTGACACCTGCATAGCAGGGACAAGGGGGCATGACAAGCATCCTCTCACCATCTATTGCAGTTTCCAGGCTAACACACAAACTTAAAATTGGTGACAGTAACAGTTCCTGAGCTGCTGCATTAACAGAATTAGCAGAAAACCAGCTATGGACCTTATTGAAGCATCTATGTCACAGCACTCCCAAAACAAACAGAGGAAGTCAGTGCTTAACCCACCTCTGCTACATCCACTCTAAAAGCATCACACTCTGAAAAATAACATGTTTTCTTTCTACTCAAAGATTCAGTTTGCAAAGTGACAGACAAGCAAAGTAAAACAGAACTGGCAGCTGAGAAGGTAGAAGTAAGGATGTAAAAGGGAGGAAACTTGTTAATATCCTGTGCAGCACAAGCTCCCACTGTTTTATCTGCCTTAAATAAGAGACTGAGAGCAGAACAAAGCTTTCGAGGTCAAGTTGCACATTATTTTCTCAGAACAAAGCAGCTCACTCTTCTCTATTAGTCTGTTTCTGGAATCATTTACAGAAACTGTATGCAGAAGCCACTCCTAGTAAAACACATTTAGGCTCTGGTGCTTAAGATGTTAGAAAAGCTACAAAAGCATCTTAAACCAAAATCCACTCCATCACTGCTCTGGCACACATCCACCTGCTCCAGACAACAGCATAAACACACAAAAGCTCTTTTAGAAGGGTTCAGAGAAAGTGCCAAAGAAAATATTCAACCTGACTTCTCTACCTGAACCCAAATCCTGAAAGGAGGGGCTTTAATATCTCAAAACCCCTGTTATCTTTATAAGGGCCCTAATTGGTACAGCACACACATTTATCTGCAATACAATAACACCACAGATGAACATTAACCAGATACCTTGTTGTGTCTGCCAGGTGTTTAAATATTTTGCAACTCAAATACTGAAAGACTATCTGCACTCCAAGTGTTTAAGATTATCCAATGAGAAGGTATTTCCATCAGCCTTCTAAAACACCTTTTTTTTTTTTTTTCCCCTTTGTTACATTTTAAGCAACCCGAGTTTCCCACATGCAAACATACACTACAGGCATTTTATTTTGAGGTTGATTTCATCAGGAAGATTTAACTCGCAAATAATTTCATTCTAGGAACAGGAACACTGAAAAATATTTACATAAATGTTTAATCCAAGGGACTACATGTTTATCTGCACTAGGCAGGCCATAGACAAGCTTTAAAAAAGCAGCTCTGATATTGGGTATTTTGATAGGTTTAGGCTTACACTGTGTATGGTATATATAATAAAAGAAAACAATCCTGCACACTATACATATGAAACTATATTCTTCTTTTGGTCTAAGTTACACAACAAACTTAAAAGTACCACAAAAAGGTTTGGTTTGGAAGGGAATTTTTAAAGGCCATCTAGTCCAGCCCCCTGGAGCAAGCAGGGACATCTTCAACTAGATCAGGTTGCTCAGAGCCCTGTCTAACCTGACCTGGAATATCTCCAAGGATGGGGCATCTAGCACTTCCCTGGGCAACCTGGACCAGTGTTTCACCACCCTCATCACAAAATATTTCTAGTCTGAATCTTCCCTTTCAGTTTGAAGCCATCCAAAGTCAGGCCCCATCTTTCTCATCATAAGCTCCATTTAAGTACTAAAAAGCTTCAATAAGCTCTCCCTGGAGCTCTCATCTCCAGGCTGAAGAAGCCCAAGTGTCTCAACATGTCTTCACAGCAGAGGTCCTCCAGCCCTTGGATCATTTTTGTGGCACCCTTGGGACTCACTCCAACAGGTCCTTGTCTCTCCCCTGCTGAGGACTCCAGAGCTGGATGCAGTTCTAAGAATGGTGTACATTCTCTCCCTAGCCCAATATATATATTTGGGTAAACAAGTGATGTACACACCTCTTACAAACTAAACATTTTTGTGAGTGTCAATACAGAACTTCCACTCCAGTTTGTCCAGAACTCTAGCTACTTTTTGCTTATAAAAAAAGGGTTTGAGAGAAGAGACAGGATGACTTTTTGCAGCTTGAAACATGTTCCACTGCCAGAACTTTAACCCAGACAGTTCTAGATGTTAATAAATGTACTTCACTTCTTTTCCTCCTTCATATACAATAAACTTCAGGTAGAAACATAGACAGGATCTTTATTAGCAATAAAATAGCAACAGAAAGGCTCAGAAGGATCACTAAGTTTTCTATAGCAAGTGGCTTATCTTCCTGAAGAGGAAGGAGACAAACCAATCTTAGACTCCAGTGAGGAAGAAACTGAAAATGTGCATCACATGACCCCTTTATAGCTCATATAAAACCATCAGCATTGGCAAAGTCAGCTGCCTGAAGAGGGGCAGAAAGGTCAGATTATCTCATACCTAAGGTTAAAGACTATTTTAACACAGTACCTGGATTTAAATTAAAGATACATACTCCTGGAAAGAAAATCTACTGCAGACTTTTCATTAAAACAAATCTACCACAGAATGAACTGGCAGTGAGGTCCATCAGCAGTAATACAAGAGCTGTTCTGCACAACTCAACAACACAGGATCATCATCAACAACCCAAGATCATCAGAGAAACAGGATTTCCTCCACTGTCACATACCTTGGATGCTTGGGGAGTAGAAATCACATGAACAGTGCTGGGCTTCACTCCATTTGCCTTAGGTCGTTTGTAAAGGGCAAATCTGCTTTTCCTGCGCCCTCTGTCACCATTAGGGAGGGATCCATTATACCTAGAAGCAAAAAAAAACAACAAAAACCACCAAAGTTTGGCATAAAAGTCCATCAATTTGCACTACAGAGGAGCAGTCTGGTCACAATATCCTGATGTCATCACATGCATGCTGAAAACCCAAGACAATAACACAGTCATGGTAAATTTTGTTTCCTGAGGCACTTTTTTTTTTTTCAAGCCAATGGTTGAAAGTTTATTCCTTACTAACACAGTCATCAACAAATCAAACACTGAGTTGGACAGCCAAAGAAATACTTCACCTCTGGGACTAAGAGAAGTTGGGAAAACAAATCCTAAGTCTTCTCTGTATTTTCAGCAAGTGGAGAGTTTTAAAAATGTCTTTACCCTACCAGCCCTTCCCACATCTCATGCAGGAATGAAGAAGAGGAAAAACAGGGGAGATATTGATAAACAGAGCAAGTTAGGGGCAAGTCAAAAAAAGTGAAAGGGATTGATACTTTATTTTTTTAGTTGGTTTTCTTTTTTGGGTTTTTTTCATCTAATCCTAAAGGGTCTATTAAGGAAATCTTAAATTTCCTTAATCTAATACGGAAAGAGGATACAAGTGGTTTTATGTGAATGTACCCAAAGGCTTGCTGATCACTTCCTTCATCAGGTGTAACACACTAACCTTTGACAGTTTTTTCATCTCTGAGGAAAGAGACCCAAAGGATTAATTATTCAGAGAAGTCTTAAGGCTCCAAGGGACATCACTCCTTCCCCAGGGAAGGAATCAACTGGAAATTTCTTTGCAATGCATAAGCACTGAATTCACCACCACTCCACCCTGAAGATGTAGGACAAGCAGATGCTTCTTAGCACAGCACTGTCACCTGTAACATCCTTGATAACTCTCAGAACATCTCCCAGAGCTTTACTGCAGAGAAACCTCTTGCATTCCTGATCCTCAGAGACTTCAGACTTGGAGCTGAAGAGCTACAGATGTTATGCCACTTAGAAACCTCATTTGTCTTATTGGTGGGGTCTGCTCTACCCTGATCACATACACCCCTCTCCTGCAGTCTTTATGATTAAAAGCTAACATCCCAGACAGGAAAAAGAACCTGAAAAGGAGAAGGAAGAGCAAGACTTAGAGGTGACTAACTGCCTGCAAAGCAGAAGAGGTTAGAATTTTTAAAAAAAGGTAAAAAACAGTTCTTAAGAGATACACTTAGAAATAGTTGAGCTCTACAGCCACCATACCATCTGCAGATTAACATCAGTTGTAGCCCTGCAGAGGGCTGACAGTCACCCCCTGCTAGGGCTGTGAGAACAGTTTGAGAATTGCTGACAAGGAAAAGCAACACAGGAACTCAGGTCCTTTTTTGGTTTTCTTCCCCATTACATTCTGTGTATGTAAATAACTACTTTGTGCAACAAGAGAATGCACTCGGAGAGCCTTAGCACCTTTTGCAAAGCAGCAAGAAAGGAGGAGTGGATGAAAACAAGTGGTTTTGGTGTCCAGGCTGTGGAGCACTGCCCTGCAGAAGGCTGACTGCAGGCAAGGATCACCTGGTGGCAGGCAGGAAAATAGTTTTAAACTTAACATGCACGGTGCCTAAATACCAGTGATCTGAACCACAGGACTGATGAATGTTTGTCAGCACAAACCAAAACAGATTTAAGGCTGAAATAATTTCCAATTTAAGTACCCTAGACTTACTATTTAATTTTTCAATGCTTGACAGAGACACCCAAGTTAAGAGCTTTTCAATAGGGCTACAACTGGATTTTCACTCCCATTTTCACTGGGAAGACTACTGAATTGTGCTGGAATAGTCCAAGATATTCCCTCATGCAGCAGAGAAACAACAGGAGGAAAATCACTATCATTTCATGCCAGGCCTACTCATAGCTTGGAAACTTGTTATTAAGCCTACCCAAGAGGGGACCCTTAGCACAGAGTTAACACAGCAGCTCCTTGTCACAAGAGACCAATTCCTAGAGAGATGTATCAATACAATCCACAGGCAACAAATACCAGCCCTTACAACAGGAATTATTTGATTCCCCAGCTTGAATCTTCCTAGATACACACACAGGCTTGCTTTCAGAGACACTGCATTCCCATGAGTATGCCAGCAAGTTTCAACTTGCCTGAAGAAAACATTCTTCCTACAAGTAGTTCTCTCTGAAAACCTAATAACTATCATCACTAGATGTATATTCTGTAATTTTTTTTTTTTTGGTATTTGTGCTAACTGTTAAGCAGTACTGAATTTAAGTTAAAACCAGGCTAGTGGGGCTATTTTGTTTGCAGTTTTTTGGTTTTTTTTTTTTCCTGGTGTATATAAAACAATTGTAACTGGGAAAGGTTACTTGGTTTCATTTCAGGTCTCTGTGGGATTTAATTATCTCCTTAAAAAGAGAAAGAAAGAAGCCCGCTCACCATTTAAAAGCCTTTTGGAAACTTTAAATAGAAAAGAAAAGTAAAGTGAAAGTCTAATTCATTCACCCTGGTCAGCACTGAAGTTTTCATGAAGGCTTTCCCTGTGCCAATTTCTAAGTTCCTTTCTCACAAAAAGGCAGGAGGAATTGAGTGGTATCTTCACTATTTGATTTGTTTGTATTACAGACAGGCAAGTTTCATTTTGATCTGACATTGGTAAAAAGAGATGGGATAAATATAAAAGCATGTCTGCATTTTACAGGAGAGAAAAGTAAGAAAAGAAAAAAAAAAAGTGGCAGTGAACTTGCCTCCTTCCTTCCACAGCCAGAAAACACCTTCATTTTTTTTCTCCAGGACAGGACTCTCAACTCTTTCACCACAACCCAGCCCTCCCCATGGCACTTGGGCCACACCTGTCCCTGCCACTACCCAAAGAATCTGCACACCAAACAAACCCCTATTAAAGCCCTGGGATCTCATCAGCCAGAACAGGACCTGCACCCACTCACTCACCCACTGTCTGCACCCTGCTAAGCGTGCAGCTCAGATTGCTCTCCAGGCAGCAAGACTTGAGCTACAGCAAGATGAGAAGTTCTCTTCTTTTGTCTCAACTCTTCCACTGAGCAGTGTCTGGGAGGAGCAAGAACTTCCTCCTCCTGGGCAGCAGCAAGATGGAACTGGACATCCAGAATTAGGACAAGGACTGAGGCCACTAATTCCCTGGCACTGAACACTGGGAGACTCCAAGCTTCCCCACGGCCAACAGGAGTTTCCTAACAGAATAGAAGCTCCTTGGTGAATCCTCTCACAACCCCTCTCCACAAGCATCAGCCCCTTTCCCTGCACCTTTCCAACAGCAGCAGGAGTTGGTGCATCTCAGAGCCCAGTCCATTAGCATGCCAACTTTTTGCTTCACCAGATGGCCAGCACCACCAGAGACAACCTGCAGCTGGAATTCTACATCCCACCAAAAAGCCTACGACCAATCTCTTGCCATCTAGACAAACGAGAAGAAATTACATTTCACAAACAACCTGTTCTGAAACCATCCTGCTCACACACAGATTTATTAAAGTTCTCCAGATGTTCCAAAGCATCAGACCAGCAAATGGGACAGGAGCAGCCCTATGCTTCTACCAAATACTTCTCAGTGATAGCAACACTGGGACAAGCAACATTAGGAAACCTCCTGGGATAATTATCTCTGTTGATAGCACTATTCCTTGCAAATAAGGGAGTGGTGCTGGCATAGGCGATGGGCACCATAATTAGCAAAGCCAGTTTCCTACAGATTTACATCAAACAGTCAAGGACTTTGGTATATAATGAAATGCAAACTACAATTAAGTTTTTTCCCATGGTTGGGATATGTAATGAAAGTTTCTTCTCTTTGTGGATTCCTGGCTGGCTGAAGAGCAAGACCACACATGCTCTCCCCCACAGTACAAACACTGTGGCAAGTTCCTATTTTCTACAGTTCTCAAAGGAACCTACCTGACTGCTTCAGAGATCAACAAGTCCTGAACCCTCTGTGGGACAGCTTGTTCCACAAGCTTTTTGGTTTAGGTTGTTTTTTTTTTAAAAAGGCATCAGGCTTAGCCACTGGCAAAATGTAAACAAGACTTCTGTTATTTAGGAAAAGAGCTCCAAAAATCTTCACCTCAGTATGTTAAGACTTCAACTTCACCCTCAAAATTAAGGGAAGTATCTACTGGTTATGAGACACAGAGGCAGCTGCAAGTAGCTGATTTTTTTTAACAATGCTGTGAAAATAAAAGCTATCATAAAACTTAAAATACTCCTCCATATCCATACAACCTACGTCCAAAAAGATGGCAAACTGACCAAGCCCATAGGCAGCATTTCTTTGTCACAAAAAGGAGTCATTTCACTTGGCTTTTCTCACCTGCTGCTAACAGTTCTATCACACCTCATCCCTTTAAGATGTGAACCATCCCATTTCCCAGACCCAGCTCTGAGCAGATGACAAGCTACAGTTCAGTTGTTACCACAGCCTTGCTGTGCTAAAGAAATCAAGCTGCAGAATTATTAGCAAAAGCTTCACCGTGAAGTCAGACTTGAGTCAATTTTTCCTTTTAAGTACATTCTGGTTCCATGGTTGGTATCATACAGTAGCATACACTCTGCACTGAATGAGCACGGGCCAACACTGCTGCCAAATGCAGCTGTCCCACCTTTCATTTGCTTGTTTGTTCCTGCTGCTTCTCTCCCTGCTTCATGTGAAGGGGAAAAAAAAGAAAAATTTGCTTGAAATTTCATTTTAAACCACATCAATCCCTCCCTCTCCAGCTCACTGCAAAGCCACAGAAGCACCTGTATCAGAAAGCAGGGGGAAAATGTCACAGAGGGCAGGAGAGACTCCTTTGGAAGTTCTGCAAGTCTACAGTAGTCATGGCATCTACAAGATTAGAAGTCTGAAGATACATTTTTCACCTTAACAATATCCAGCCCCAGAGCTTTTCATGACTGTATGCTGAAGTCCTGACTAACTGGAAAGCCCTCTCCTGCAGAAGTATCAAATATTTACTCACTTCAACACAGATTCAAAGGGAAAAAAAACCAAACCACATGCTCGTTTATATCAAAAGGCAAACAGAAAGCTTAAACATTTGCAACACTGACAACAGGGTGAACTTGTGCTCCTTTTATGTAATATTGCTCCAGTGTTTCATACTCTTTGCACCACCCTCCCTGTGCCATACTGAACAATTCATTTTGTGTCTAGAACTGATGTGCTACTTCAGCAAAATAACTTGAATCATCTGGGATTTTCAGGCTTGTTGCTTTTTATTTATTTAATAAAATAATAAAAAAAAGACAGTATTTATTCCAGATTCATTTTTCTGTATCAGACCTTCATAAAACAAACATGAAACAGCAGTAACTCTCTGCCAATTATCTGAGAATTTCAGTGAAATAGGACAGTGAAGTTAGCTTCAACCTTAATCCCACTGGGAAGTGTTGCACAGTAGGAAAAGCAAAGATAAGCAGTACTTCTGTACCAACAGGACAGCATGGGTTTATTTTCTCCTTTGAACTCTATTCTCTGGTTCTGTGCATCAGTATTAAAGATATAAACCCCGTATGAATTTAAGGCTAAGATTGTCTCCAGCTGATTACATGCATCAATTTCTGTTTCAGAAGCAGGCTCTGCCACCAGAGGTGTTGCTTATCACCAGCTTGTTCCTGTGGGGAATTTTTGGCAGTGAATGCAAGACTGCTTCTTGAACACCACAGTGCTTTGCAGATGGCTACAACAGATTAAAAAGCCACTTCATGTTCAAGTTTCTTGGGAGATTGGAAGAAAGATACTGTTGTCTTCATCATCTCCCAGCACTCAACACTTCATTTTTCAGAGGCAGAACAAACCTGGACTGACCAGAAGTTTCCCTCCTGTCTCCTAAAGATACTTTCCCCCCTGCATCACTTGGAGCTTTAGCACAGCACAGCTCCTTCCTGATTTTGCTTTTCACTGTGGAGGTGACAGAGCTCCTGGCCAAGGAGGTTGTGGAATCTCCTTCTCTGGAGACATTCAAACCCCACCTGGATGTGTTCCTGTGTGAGCTGCTGTAGGTGACCCTGCTCTGGCAGGGGGCTGGATGAGATGATCTTTCAAGGTCCCTTCCAACCCCTAACCTTGTGCTTTCTGTGATCACAGAACGACAGAAAACAGACCTAGTGGAATTTCAGGGCATCTCACCCCCTCCTCTCCTACTCAAAGACTTGGTCCAGTCTCTCCACATTTCCATTTCAGTTAATCTGGAAAATCCAGGCCTCCCCACCTTGTTTCTTTAGAATTAAAACTCCGCAAGGGAGACCGAGGTCAAAGCAAGTCTCCTGCACTTCCTGCCACATCTCCCAAAGCACCTAACAAGCTGTTCACTTCTCTGCACAGCAGGCTCCTGTGCCAGGTGATTTGATTCCCACCTGATTTTTCTCTCTTTCTGAACTTCATTGTCAGAAGCTACAGCAGCAAACTAAAGTGGCATTAAGAGTTTTTGTTTCTATAACAACTACAGCAATAAGTAGCTTGTGGGTAAGCAAAAGGCTTCCATCCTTTCAGGAACAAGAGCCACTGATCCAAGTTTATGCAACCTAGGAGGAAGTCCTGAATGAGAGGCACAGTCCCACCTTAGACTCTGCTGGCTAAGACATCTCTAAAGACATAAATGCTTCCTAATCACCCTCAGCAGCACACCTTAACAAAGCAGTCTTCCTGCAGAGCAAGAAAGTCCCAACCAGCAAGTTTTGAAGTCCCAAATAATCTCACCTCTTTCCCCAGTTAAGAGCAATGTTTTTGCATCTGTGAGCTTGATTATCCCTGAGAAAGGCACCTTGGAATAATTAGTTGTGGCTCCAGTCAGCTTTTTTTGCTGTTCTTTTTTGAGTCGAGCGTTTGTTCCTATGACTTGAATCTGTCAAGTTATTTTACCCTCATAAAAAACTCCAGGAAGCATTTCCTTCTCCAGTACTTTTGGAATAACCATTGGCATAGTGATCAATCCTCAGTGATCACTACAAACCTTCTCTTCCCCAGCACCACACTTCAGCACCTCCTCCCTAGCTGACTGCTACCTCTACAGTCCTAGAGACTCCAAAGAGGTTGCAGTGGTTCAGAGAAATGCAGTCTGACCTGATGCCCCTACAGTTTAGGCAGGTTGTTCAGAGAGAAGGCTGATTTACATCACTGTAGTTATCATAATTATCATAGAATGGTTTGGGTTGCAAAGGACCTAAAAAAATCATCCATTCCCACCCCCTGCCATGGGCAGGGACACCTCCCACCAGCCCAGGTTGCTCCAAGCCCCATCCAACCTGGGCTGAGACACTGCCAGGGATGGGGCAGCCACAGCTTCTCTGGGCACCCTGGCACAGGGGCTCAGCACCCTCACAGGAAAGAATTTTTTCCTCATGTCTGACCTAAATCTCTCCTCTTCAAGTTTGAAAATATTCCCCCTTGTCCTCTCACAACACACCCATGCAAAAAGCCCTACCCCAGCTTTCTTGGAGGCAGAAACCTTTTAGGTAGTGATTAGGGGTTATTTTTAATCTAATTTTTTTTTTTTTTAGCTCCCTTCAACAGTTGCTCCTAATTGCTCCTGCTCCATTAGGAATGCAGCAGTCAGCTTGACCAGAACCTGTATACCACAATTATGGTCCTTTTATGTTCAAACACAGCCAGTCTTTTTCTAATCAGAATTAGAAGTATGGATTAGCTGCACATACACACACCAGGAAAACAAACCAAATCTGTCAGAGACACCTAAAGCAGAGAGAACCTACTTCCCTCCTTCATAAGGTATACAGGTTATGTAGAACCTTATCTACTATAAACACAGGAAAAAAATAAATATATCAGTAGCTGGGGTTCACCAGGGGAACTTTGCTTCTCTCTTGGTGCTCTGGAACAGAACTGGTTCCTCTTCTGGTTTGCAAGCTCCTGGCTGAGGGCAAAATGCTTATTTCTGGCTCCTATGGTCCCTTCTCATTCCTGCAGCAAGCAATGGAAGGATCTGGCACACCACAGTCAGGATTAAGCCACAGGCTGCTTTTTGAACTCTTCTACTCCACATACCCTCCACTGTCAGCAGAACTACACCATTATTATAACAACTGTAATGTAGTATAAAATGAAAAAAAAGTGTTTCAGGGACAATATTTCTAGCAAATACAGCTGACTAATCTTCATGGATGTTTAGGCATATAGGGAATTCAAGAAAAACCACCTGATCTGCATTAATTCCATTCTATACAAAAAGATAAAGGATGCTACTGGCTTGCAAATATCAAACCAATTGTGCAAGAAGTGCTTTTTATCAGCTTGATTTACACTACATCTTCAGTTCCCTTCAGAAGTCCCAAACCTCTCTGCTATTTTGATCCTCTACCCCTCACTGATGGAGTGGGATAAAAATACACAATTAGAAAATACAGAAGTGAAGGAGCAAAAGCAACCAGCCTCAGTGAGGGGCACAGGTTACTACTCTAACTAGTTAAAGACAAGTGAGGGGCACAGGTCATTACTCTAACTAGTTAAAGACAACTGAGGGCCAGGCAGGAGCAGAGTTGTGACACTTGTGTAAACTATGCTGACATTTCCTCTGGGTGGGAGGTACTTGCTAGAGAAAATCTTTATCATTCTTTTTGACCAGATTTTTCTCAGTGAATGTTTGTTACTTGCCCCAGATTATTTTTTCTTGGGATATAATTTGTAACTTCTGCTTTTGTGAAATCTAAGACAGCAGACCCTTGACATCAGTTCTGAGACATGACTTTCCAGTGACACAAGAATTTGGATTAGAAGCTGATAACTCTGGAAGAGCCTAAAGGACCCCGCTGATGCAGACTACTGGAGAAGGAGGATGAGCTTCAATTAAAGCAGTCAAATAACCTGACAGTTCCAAACAACTTAATCACTGAACAACTCCATGGGCAGCCCAGTTAAGCACTACAGCCAGAGAAAGGAATGATTATAGCCTCACCTACAACACAGGTTTCTTACAAGCCATCCATGACCATGATACTAGCAGGGGAAAAGTGCAGCTGCCTTTAAACAGGGGAAAAAACACCAAAACCACACCTTGAAGATATTATTATACCAATTGAGATAAGTCATATGCAAGGAGAGCATTAGAATGCAGGGGGGGTTCCTTTTAGAAAGCAAAGGGCAAGGAAATCTGTTCTTTCACATAATGACTTCTTAACAGTTCTTATTGCCCCCCCCCCCAGCATTCATTTAACAAGGAGGCAATTTTATTCAGTGCTTTAAGCCCATCTCCAAAGCTGTCAACTGAAACCATTCACCACTGCATACACCCAACAATGCCAGTGGCACAGCAAAATACAGGGTATAAACTAATCAAGTTCATTTCAGAGCATGTTTCTTTATTCTAGATAAAAGGGCAAAAGAGGTGGGCAAAGCATCATGCTCTGAGAATCCTCCTTCCACCCCTAAACCTCTCATACTTCAGTGGAACTGCTATTCATCTGAGATCTATAATCTAGCCAAATGCCACTGAAATTGTTTGATACGGCATTTTGTTAAACTAAACACAGACAGATAAAATGGGAAGTGAGATGTAGTGTTTATTGCATTCAAAACAAGTCAGATAAACATAAAATCCCTTTCACAGCAAAGTACTATGCACAGCTGGGCTTTCATGCAAAGAGACAACGAAGTGAAGGAGGAAAACTGTTTATCCAAAACACCAGGGGTGTAAGACAGGCTTCTGTATGGAAACAAACACCAGATCAAAAAAGTCTGAAAGTTTCAAAATTAAGACTAATTAGACTTCATTAAACACAATGAGACAGAAGACCTTAAAACTCCTGTGCCCTGACATACCAAAGATGATCCCAGCCCACCTATTTGTGCTTCGTACATGCTTGAAGGTGCTAAAGCAAGCTGTTCAAATTTTAATCCGAGGAATGAACAGCAATACTACTGTGTTACATCTGAAACTTTACAACATGAAACATCACAGAGAAACTACATTTGACCAAAAGGACCATTTGGGTCATAAAAAAAAAATATGCACAGTTCAGACAATTCATTTCCTAAGCAATCAAATGCTTTCCCTAAACCACTATCAAGAATTACCTGACAGTTCACATTTTCATTAGAAGAAATGAAAGCTCTTATTGCTTCAGTTATCCTCCAAATACAAGCCATTGTAATATCCTTTTTGTGATTCCACAGACAAGAAGTTCCAGGATGTCTGCTACTTACAGCTTTTTCAAACACTCAAGCATGACAAGGATCTTCTTAGGTGTGTTGCAGTATCATTTAGCACAGAGGCAGACCTAAAATTTGCATCCATTTTGTGGACAGAGATGGTCTCATAGGCAGTGTGCTGAATAGGAAGTGAAGCACTCAACTACTGTACCCTGACCTGCAACATCAGTGTCAAATCCTACCAAATTTAACACCCCTTACCTTGGAAAACAGAAAATAAAGAATCTGGTTTCCTCTGCAGCACTTGGAAGCATTACTGCCCCTGAACACAGCAGCTTCCTTAGTATCACTGGTGATGCTACAGAGGCACAAGAAGTCAAAGGCTACTGCACACTCTGCTCCAAGCAACTCTACAGCAGGGAAGAGAAAACCCAGAATTACTTTTTCCCCTTCTAAGGACCCAGCAGGATCCAGAGTTTGAAAGATTTCAGGTGTAGGTTATTTTAGAGGGCTGCTCCACTACCACCTACTTGGATCAGATGTACCAACCTAACTGGGAACCAATGTGGTCACCCTGAACATGTAGCATTCAGTGTGAGTTACTGTCAGAGGTTCCTGCTTTTCATTCTTATTCTCCAAATTATATAAAAGAGAAAAGGATGGGAATTCAAAGACTGGAGGGCACCATGAAGCAAGGCAGCATTACACCTCAAGCAGCTAGCAAAAAAGCTGAGCAGTTCTTTGGTAACAAGTGTGTATGTACCCTGAAAAGGATAAATTATTCTCCAGTTTTAAAGAACTACCTGAAACCTACTAAATCAGCAAGGGTACTGGAAGTACACAAACACCTCAGCACAGCTGAAACAGAGTTTTAAAAACTGAAACAGTTTTTAGGTTTGTTTTTTGTTGTGGTTTTTGGTTTTGGGTTTTTTTTCAAGTCTTAATAAACCAGAAATTAGCAGTGCAGCAATGCAGAGAACTAGACTCCCATGTATCTTCTTCAGGCTTAAAACACTCTGACAACTTACTAATTAACAGCAATCTCAGGTGTTTGATTTTATCATAATCTATAACAAAGTTAATCAGTCACCTGCAGCCAGGAAAAGACTTTAAAAGTTTTAATGTTTACTGCTGATGAGCAAAAGTAATTCTTATCTATACAGTTTTATTAAATCAAAGTGTTTCAATTTCACACTATTAGCAATAGAATTTTGAGAGGTTTTTTTTTTTTTTCTTCCATTGAGAGGACTCCCCAGAATTTTACATCAAATAAACTCAGACCAGGTCTCACAACCCCAGACTTATTTAAAAATTACGAGGGATCTGCATGCACTTAAAATGTTTCCAAGCCCCACAGCTGCCAAATTCCTCAAGTTTTTCATTTCTAGATGCTCAGAGGGCTGTCACGTCTGGAATTGTCTCACTATCCAGCTTTTTGCAGCAAGTGCCTGAACACAAGGTTTTGCACTATACTTGTCTCCAGATGGGAAGACACTCTGCCCTCAGTGACACAGCAAGACAGGGTTTTATGCAAGAGAACTACGCCAGACTGTGTTTATATACAGATGCAACTCTTGAAATCCTAACACCACGCTGAAGACTCCACAGGGGCCAAGTTTCCTGGCAGACCAACGTTTTCACTTATTTGCAGTGCTAACCCAGCCTTGCCTACTTCTGCTTACATATTCTACAACCCCAAGTTTCATAAAACCTGGACCTACACATTGCAACAAATATTAAGTGACACGTGCTAGTGGCAGAATGGTTTGTGGAATAGAAAACAAGTTTAAAATTACATATAGTTCTCCATCAATTTTTTTTTTTTGCTTTGGAAATCCAGCTCTTTTTCTTAGCCAAAACCCACAGAGACAGTCAGCAGGCTATTACTATTTTTGTTCACCAGCTTTCAAAAAACAAGCCACCCCATATGTGTCTCTGTTTATCCAGATTTTGATTTTAAAGGCAAGTACACCCTATGGGGCAAACCAGAGCAAGAAAACAGAGGATCTGTTTAAAGCAATGTTGCCTCAAGTGCAGGCTATAATTCCAGCCAGTATTATAGGACTCAGAAGTAGCATTTGCAAGCCAAATGGAAATTCAGCTGTAGAAATAAAGCTTATGAGCCCAAGACTGAAACTGGGAGTAGATCCCCCAGCAAAGCACATCTGAAAAGAAGCAGTAGAGGAGACACAAAAATCAAGTAATGGATTACAGCTGGCTGGCTCAAGAGATCCCTAAATACTGGAGTATTTATACCTGACCATGATACACTGCTTTCAGCTGACCAGGGAAGTAGTAGAATACCAAGAAATTTTGCACCACTCTCCCCTGTATGAGGATGCACAAGATCATTTATCATCTATCTCAGGTAGAAAGCTGAATCAGGGCAGGTTTAGGTGAGATATCAGGAAAAGGTTTTTCACCCAGAGGGCAGCTGAGCACTGGAACAAGCTCCCCAGGGAAGTGGTCACAGCCCCAAACCTGCCTGAGTTCAAGAAGGGTTTGGATGATGCTCCCAGGCACATGTTGTGATCCTGGGAGGGGGACAACAGGGGCTCAATGATCCTGATGGGTCCCTCCTAACTCAGATTCTATGATTCTATCTTTTTATGTGGCTTTTCCTGATAGCCATGTTCTTACCTCTTCCCCCTCACCTGACTGAAGATCCTGTGAATGCATTTCAGAAAATAAAGAGCATATTCCCTCGTTACTCTGTCAATATTTTGCATTATATCCATCCAAATATCCTACAGCTTTACAAAAAACAGAGGAAAGAGCTATAGCAACTGATCCTAATGCACAGAAATCTCTCTGGCAAGAAATGCCACCTCTCTATCACCTTGAGGAGCAGCAGAAGATAAGGAGGTACAGAAACACCCACACAGTCTGTTTCCATATCTCTGTCTGTAAAACTCAGAGAAGCAAATCTTGTGGAACTGCCCATTATAACAGAACCAACCTGAAGTCCACTCCAGATGCATTCACATTTGGACAAATCCCAAACAAACTTTTCTTTCCATGGTTTTGGCAAAGGACAAAAAGGCTCAACTGGACTATTTTGAAAGGGAGGCTTTTCACATACAGAAAATGCATACAGAATACCAGTCAGATCTGAACTGAGCTCACGGATGAGAGGTAAAAGTATGAGGCTGCTAAATCACACGGGGCATTATTTTGCAATTCCCAAAACAAAAATTTCAGGTTATGTTCAAAATGCCTCCAAAAAGCTGGTTTCTCATGAAAAGCAGACCCTCGGGTCTTACTCTCCAGGGATATCTTTTCCCACTGAGAAAGCAGAGATGAGCTGATCCATAGCAAAAGCAGAAATCAGCACCAAACCTGCGTTCTGTACCAGGTGCCTCATGAAGCAAACTTAAGATTTTTCTAGTAACCCAAAAAAACACCAGAGGGTTTTTCATCCCAAGGTATTGTGCTGTCTTGTACATCCAAAGCAATGAATATTTACCACAGTAAAGATTTCTGCACAAAAAGATGTGACAGATCTTATGGTGTGGCCCAGGCTGCCTCTAGGGATTAGACCACCCTTCTACATCCAAACCTCTTCCCCAGAGTTGGTTGCCACGCCAGTTGGTTTGTGTCCATTCCCATTCACTCCCAGTTGACATCCCACCATTACTGCAGGCAGCAGAGGTGAAGCAACCATGGTGACAAAGAAAACAATGAAAAAAACCAAGGAGTTTCACAAGCCAGAGAACCAGCAAAGCATGATTTCCTCTGGGTACCTGTCTTACAGCTGGATTCCTTTTTTTGTCTACTAAGGTGACAGCTCCAATTGAAGCTTTTCCTCAGAGGTGAGAGTCACAGTCACATGGATCCCTAATGCCTGAGGAGGCAGGGGTGGGGGGGACTCATTCATCTTACAGACTCTCCTCAGCAGAGCTCAAACAGCATTGGGAGGCTTTAGAATAAAATCAGTTCAATAACAGACTTCATTTCCAGTTACAGACTACAACCTCACCTGTCACTACATCTTTCAGGAAATCACAAAGTATTCATCAGAGGCAGCTGGTAAATGACTGGACTAAGGAGCTAATAGTGCAGAGCTGGGGATCTGGTGTCTTCCAGCAAGAAGATTTTTTAGAGAGCCAGGAGCAGTAACAACTCCACATACCTGATTTCATCTATTTGGCTCACCACTACCTTGTTCTACCCCTATACAATGCCCTTTACAGTCTCCAAGAGGCATCAGATCCTCTGCTAAATCACAGTTTATCCCACACCACTTCAAATCCTTACAAGCAGTTCTTAAGTCACCACAATCAGCCTGAAACAAAAATTTGTTTGGAACGTCTCTAGAATTTAACTAGGCTTAATTTATGCCAAAGAAAAGACACAGCTGAACAGTCATTATTGGGATTTTTGCTCTTCGAAAGCAAGGAAAAATAAAACAAACAATAGACAATAGGAAGGTAAACAATACTGTCAGATACTTCATGCTTTAACACTTTTTTTTTTTCTTTTCTTTTTTTTTGACAACAGCTGTCACACTCTGCACAGGTCTGTACAATCAAAACTGCTCTTTCTTTCTCCGAAGATGTGTAGCACCACATCTAAAGCCCAGGAATGGAAGAAGGAGGAAAATTAGAAGTTTAGATCTCTAACCAAGCCACTCTCTAGACAGCCATCAACACAGGGGGGAAGTTACCTCCATTTAAGCAAGCAAATTACAGCTTCCAGTCACTTAGAGGCTTCATTTAGTCCATCCTCAAGTCAGAACAGGGCAGGGGGACAGGGAGAAGGCCACTTTGCACATCTGGTTTTAATGAACAAGCTGTTGTTTTTACAAATGAATACTCTTATTTTATGGCTACATAAAGAACAACATCCATGCTTATCTGCCAGTATTTCCTTTAGTTTTACTCAACTAAACGTTTTGCTTTCTTGAGTTGTGCATGACAAGCTGATCTTTAATGCATTTCTCACACTCTACGAAGCATCACACTTTTACTGTCTGACATATTCATAACAAATTTCATCAGTTCACAAACCGGAGACAGCTGTTTTCTCTCAACTGTCATCTCTGCCCAAAACTTACAAATCAGCCCATACTCTTTCTGGCTCGGGTCTGAATAGAGTCTGACTGGAAGCCAGCCAAGCCCAAATCCAGTTCCTTCCTGCCTGCCTGTCTGCACTGGCTGCAAAATGCCCAGAGGAAAAAGAGCAAATCACTTATGCCACAGAAAGATCCACTTAAACCCTTTAAAGTAGTATTCTCTTACAATTGTTCCCTTTATGCTGAGACTTCCACCAGGTAAATAAAGCCTTAATAGAAACCCATCTTCTCTGAGGAGTTTAAGGTGCAAACTAGCAATATACCAGAGGCCAATTCCTTGCACATAATAAACTAGAAGGGTATGCTGAGCTTGCCTTAAACTCTACTAATCACTTAAACCCTAGCTTTGCTTACAGAGGAACAGTACTTCCTATTTCATAGTCTTCCTTTATCCTTACATGGAAAGGTATTTGCTCTATTACACCAGGCTCTGCATGCTGGAAACTCAAAAACTTGGAATAAAACTAGATATGCAGCAAGTGTGGCAGCTGGAAGTGTGATTGTGCAACCAAAGAGACAAAGCAGGGCTCAGCCAGCAAGGTAACAGCAGGATTTTGAGCTCAACGTTACATTGAAAGCAAGGCACAAAACAGAAGTCAAAAGTTTAGACTTTTTTGCTCTGACAGCAAGCAGACTGTGAAACCACTCCAAACAACAGCTTATTTATCTCTCAAAGGCTAAAGGAGGAACATCCTTAGAGCTTTGGGAAAAACTCTGACAAAGTCTTTAAATGCGTGCAGTGGCTCACAATCAAAAAGAGTTAAAGAAATGCTTTAAAACTGTGGAAAAGAATTTTCAGTGTACACCCCAAAAAGCAAACGAGGAGCCTGCAGTCTATGCCCCAGCACTTTCAGCAAAGACATTTTACCTAAGTCACTAAGGCTTAAAGCACTGCAGCTTCCACAGACTGACCATAGAAGCAAGGTCTTGTAACCTCTGGAAACACCAGGATTGTCCCAAGGGCTTGCCAGTGGCATTAAAAGGCATCTCTCATGGCTCAGACCTTTCATTAGTCCAGTGAGGTCCAACTAAAACCAAAAGAGGAGTAAAACCAAATATGCACAACTCATCTGTTTGGCTGAAAGAAAATTCCTTCTTCAGATTTAGGTCTGGAGGAAGAAGTTACTCAGCTACTCACATCAACCAAAGCTTCCCTCCTTATACATCTGCCCCAAGACCAATTTGTTCTATTTGCATAATTTGCTGGTAGTTTTCTGATAAAACCCACTATGGTTTGGACAATCCATTTAATTCAATCTTCTGATAGAATCAGATTAGGGAACACTCTTACAATGACATGTTGTCTCCAGTGCTGTTCTGCCAGAGGGGGTATAAAGCTGCATCAAGGCACTGCAGCCTCTCCCATCACCCACAGCACTCAGGAACAACACTTGTACCCACAGCCTGTGACAAAAGGCCACACACTAACCTCATGAATGCAGAACTCACACCCTGATGCACCAGGAAGTTATTCCAGCAAATGTGAAGATTTGAAAGGAATTCACAGCACATTTGTTAGCAGCAACCCTATCTAGTCTGAAGGATTCCTGGATGTCGAGGTGCTGGAGCAGGTCCAAAGGAGGGCAACCAGGCTGGTGAAGGGACTGGAGCACAGATCCTATGAGGAGAGGCTGAGGGAGCTGGGGCTGTTCAGCCTGGAGAAGAGGAGGCTCAGGGGAGACCTCATCACTCTCTACAACTCCCTGAAAGGAGGTTGGAGCCAGGGGGGGGTTGGTCTCTTTTCCCAGACGACTTTCAACAAGACAAGAGGACACAGTCTTAAGTTGTGCCAGGGGAGGTTTAGGTTGGATATTAGAAAGAATTTCTTTATGGAGAGGGTGATCAGGCATTGGAATGGGCTGCCCAGGGAAGTAGTGGATTCTCCGTCCCTGGAGATATTTAAAAAGAGACTGGATGTGGCACTCAGTGCCATGGGCTGGGAACTGCAGCGGTGGGTGAAGGGTTGGACTTGATGATCTCTGAGGTCCCTTCCAACCCGGCTAATTCTATGATTTTTAAATCCAAGAACCGAGTTTCACAGTTGTTTGCTCTCAGAGGTCAAGCATGGAGTAGGAGGAAGGTGAGTCGGAAGTACAGTAACATGTTGGCTTATTAGTCAATGTTCCACAAAAAAAAAAAAAAAGTCATCTGTGAGATACAGAGCCCTATCACAGGATGGGTGGGGAAGCAGGAACCACGTAGCTCTTAGTGTCTTGTCAGCAGTTCCATCTTTCCTGTCAAAGGACAGACACTAGAGTTTCAAAGGCTACAACTCCACCATTGCTAAATCAGACACCATCAAAATAAACTCATGCTGTTGCACGTGAAGAAATCCAGCTGTGCTTACAGCAGAGTTTCAGCCCATTAACTTGTGTCTAGACTAAACAGTTCTTGCACTCTTCCTAAAGGCATGTGCTGGAGAGTTTGCACATTTGGTCTCCAGTTTATTTGTAATACACAAGAGGAGGTTTAAGCTTTTATATGCTTCAGTTTGTTTAGTTTACTTTCATACAGTGACTAATTGTCTTCACAGTCAATACCACTTTGTCTACACCCATGACATTCACATGCCTTAAGAGGATACACCTCAGAAATCCGAAATCTGCCCCTCTGTTTAGGCATTAATACTACAGCCATCCAGTCTGAGGAAAAAAATTGTTTCATGACAGTTTATGGACTTCTTTGATTCTAAAATGAAAATAGTATACCTATTTGAAGGTGAAGAGTAATTTGAAAAGCCATTAAATGCATCACTACAGTTGAATATGAAAACTGCCTCTCAAAAGTGTTTCTCAGAGAAAACTATGCCAGCACTTTGAATGCAAAGAGGTAAAAGGAGGAACTGGGGATCAGTTAACATTACAATACCCAAGGAGAAGACAAGTGCTCCTTGGCCATCTCCTTTTTAACTTACTATGTGCCAGGTCTCTGTTAAATTTTCTTGCCTGTCCTGTTTCCTTTGAGGAGTCAGCACAGTAAATGGACACTAAGTTAGTGGTCCTCTACTACACAGTCCTGTAGCTATTTCCTAGTTAACACAAGCAATGCACATGACAGATAAACTGTAGATATTTATTGCCAAACCCTTCCTAAGAGCACATGTGCCTTGGTACCATTCCCTAGCAGAGAAAGCCTTCTGCTACATCAGATTAGAAACAGTCTCTCATTTAGTTCATCCTCCTAGAAGCGTGCAAGTTCCACCTACAGCGAGGTCAGGATACGCAGTGTGCTGAAATCCAGTATTCAAGATGACACTGTTAAATGGGAAAAAAAAAAAAACCACACCTAAAACAAATCACTTCCAGAAGCACATACCAGGGCTTACTCACTTCCCTTCCCTACAGGAGAAACAAATTGCTATTGATAGAAGCATGCCTAATAGGTCCTTCAGCAATTGGCACCTTCATATCATGCCTAATCAAATTGAGCTCATCTCAAAAACCACTTTACTTTTAACACAACAAACTCTTCAGCATTGCAGATGATGTCTGTATCCATTTTCACAACTGCTCTTTCATCTATATACTATTTCTGTCCTGAAAAAGAAGAAAGCTTTCAGCTGATTTATTATTTTTTCACCACGAGTGAGTAACTGCCACTACTACAAAGCTGCATGCACACTTCTGACTTTATGGTTAACCTTGGAGGAACTGAACACACAAAACAACCAACCAACCCAGTGCAAAACAGCTGATACTTGCTGGCTTTAGCAACAGAAATTATTCTGATCAGAATAAATAAAGACTACACCAAGCCAATGCAAGGCCAGGGTCACTTAGTCCACATATTCTTCCCAACCCAACAGTATCAAAATGCCATGTCCTCCAGCCCCTCAAGTAACAAGTTTTCAAATACTGAACCCTCTCAAGACAGTATTAGAACATAGAGGTGATAAAGTGAAAACTGCAAGGACACCATTTAGTGATCTGTTTGTAAAACAAACAAGATGAGAAGCTTTGCCTTACAAGCCTCTGGGAGTGTGCATGCTTTCTATGCCAGAGGCCCTGCTCCTGTCCCTTGGGGTTTAAGCTTGTGACAAGTCACATGCAAGATTTTAAGTGGTGACCTTGGGACAGTGTGAGAATAAACATAAGGATATTTGTTGATGAAAGGAAAAGCATCTGAACACAAATGAGATTTAGGGTAACAAACAGTACAAGCGGAACAGGATTTGACAGCACAAAACACACCTGGAAACCAACTGGGCTTCTGCTTCAAGCTGGGAGTTCAGGCTGAACCCTCCCCTGTTTCACTTGCCTGACTGACCACAGAACAAGCCTCGGGTATGGCAGTGTAGAATAACCCAACACAACTCTAGATGACATCATAAGAAGCCTTCTGCTAAGCATGAATGAAGACTGCAACTGTCCAACAATCCAGAGGAGTCTTCTAGGGAATGTTTCGTCCTCATCACATACTCAAGACAAACTCAGAATTAAAACGTGTGCAGACAACACCAAGAAAAACAACAAGAGGAGGGCTGCTTCAGCCTACCTCAACAGCTGTTGCCTACAGGCACATCTCTAGTGTTTTGCAAGCAGTTGTAAAACTTCTCTGCTGGCACTGAGCACCAATAAACACTACCTTCAGCAGGGCGTGTTGGCTCAGGCTCCGTGCTGCACCCGCAGCTTCTCCTTAGCTTGGAGTACAGGAAAAGGAAAGTTTCCTCTTCTCAAAGTCTTGAGTTGAGAGGAGCTATCACTGCCCAGGAGGAAGGACTAAGCAAATTAGGGAGCAGCATTGACTCCATAATAAATGAGCATAACAGCCACGGTTTAGATTGAACGAGACAAGAAAAAGTTTCTGACTTCTTAGGAAAAAATCTGTTCTCAGGCAACCTTGCAACCTGCTGTGCCTGCTGTGAAGATGAAGCATGAAACAGCTTAAGCAAGCTGCTGCTTCCAGCAACAAAAAACCAAATCTAAACTGCCTAGAAAGTAACTTCTAGGTCTATATGCTACAGTAGAACCAAGTGGACTTGCATGGCACCTATTCATTTATAAATTTCCATTGAAAATGGAAAACTGTGCATCCTTGACTCTGCCAAGACAGGAAAGGAACAGTTATTTGGTTCAAGATGAGAGGTGCACCAATAAAAGGCAAGAGTGTCTTACATTTCCCAGACTTGTTCAAGTAAACAGCCCATTTTCCATATTTCAATTTAAAATAATAAGTCTTCCACTTCCATATGTGTGACCTACTGCCTGTACACGCCAAAGGGATTACAGTTGAACTTCCAGAATGCCCTCAGTTTCCTTTTTATAACAAGCATTAAAACTTGCAGATGTTTGTAGAACTGTACTGGTTGGAAAAGATCTACAAGATCAAGTCCATCCATTAACCTCTGGCACGGCTTTGCTTCAACAAATACAGACTGTAGCTTTCCCAGATGGAAGTTCCTACTCTCTCATTTTACACTGGTATCAAGATGCTGAGAATAAAGCCTACAGCTGGACACAAACCTCAACTCTGAAAAAGTCACAACTACCTCAAGGAACAGGTCACAGAGAACCAACTCAGGTATGTTGCAAAGCCATTGTTCTATCCCACCATACACAAGTTTTGCCTGAAAAACACATTTTTTTTCTCAGATAACCCTCTCTGCTACTTTTTTCCTACACTGCAGTCAATTTTCTGTTCAGACATAATACTTGTGGTGGTTTGATTAATGTGTTTGTAAGCTCTGAACTGGTACTGATCATGTATTCTCAATTTGCAGCACATGAGATCCATCATAAAGCAAGCACAAGACAAAAAGGTCTCCAAGAAGCCACTGTCAATATTAAATTTAAAAAAAAAATCTCTGACTGCTGAAGCCAATGATCTGAGAGAGAATCATGACCCTGGACATATTTACTGGGTGGTTAATATTATTTGCTAGAGATAGTACTTTAAATGAAGCCTGAAGAACTGTTTCAAGTAAGGCTCAAAAAGCAGAACTTCAGTATTTTCACCAATATTCCTACATCATGCAGTGCAGAAAACTACAGAACCATAAAATAAAGCCTCAGCTTGATACCAAACACCAAATCCATTTAAGTGCAGCAGAAGTGCCCAGTTTAAAGCCTCATCCAGGATAACCCTCCCAGGGACTTCAGTCCATAGCCAGAAGCAAACAGGTACCAAGGACCAGCAAAGATGTTGCCCCTGAATTTGTCAACAACGCAGGAAATCTGCATCAACTTCTCCTGCTGTGCAGTCCAAGAGGATTAACAAGAGCTGGGGGAAAAGCCAAACAGGTAAGTTAAAAATCAGTACTTGCTTCAAAGTAGGAACATTTCAGGAACATCTGGCTTGTCAATGAGCTAGAGGTTAGGGAACAACTTTGACCAGTCTGAAAAAGTTTGTACAAGAGACAGGAGTCTAAAAATTAAGGTCCCTTCAGATTAATACAAGAAGATACGTTTCAAATCTAAATTTCCACCCAGTATAAACTGGTCCACTAATCAGAACAACTTGCCAGAAGTTACCATGAAATTTATGACTGCAAACATAAATGAGCATTTTATTCTGCTTTTTTCAAAAGCTTAAACTGAACCAGAACTACAGCCTGTCCATCCAGCAGTGTCCAGTGGTTCACATGAAACAAAGCTCAGCTAACAACCCACAGTGCCTGCTTCAGGCCTCCCAGTTAGCCAGCTCACTGATTTTACAGGTTGACTCCAGAAAATTTATACAGAAAACGTTGATGGTTTCAAAGTGATCACTGTAACAACACTGAGAAGCAGCCCAATGAGTTAGTTCTGTTTAGTTCAATAAAAAATGTATTAAATACCACAAAACCCATTAAGCATGCAAGACAAAGTCATCCTCAGCTGAGAACACACCAGGCTGCACCTCCTTGCCAAGGAGTAGCTAATAGCAGGCTTTGGTAGTACAAAGTATTACATTTACTTGCATACACTTCCTAAAAACTCCACACAAAATCCCTTAGAATTGGTTGCAGTACACTACTCTGAAAGTATCTAATGTCAGGTACAAAATCCTTTTGCTGCCAGAGAACTCGGCCATTGATTAAAACTTCTGCTTCTTTGGTATTCCTCCTTCAACTTACATAACTTTAATCAAGTGACTTTTCTGAGTAGTTAGTTAAAGCTGCCCACTGACATCATCAACTACTGGAAGAGTCTCCAAAGATATATTTATGGCCTAAGTTACATATTTAAATTCATGCAGTCCCAAAGGAAGAGGGATTTAACTGCATCAGGCCACTGATACCTTCCTTTAGGAACAGTATCCCAAGGAGGAGCAGCCAGGACATAACCTTGCCTGTCTGAAAACAAACTCTTCAGAGTGCAAATAAAACTCTGGGGGAGGATGGGTACTGGGAGGAGAAGGGGGGGTACTGGGAGGAGAAGGGGGTTACATATACCTCAAGAGGTTAATTTTGCTTTCCCTAGAGCAGTTCTTAGCTGGAAGTTGCACTGCATCACTAACCATAAACCAGACAAGCCAAATGAAGTCTATAAAAAACAAAATACTAATAGCCTCAAACTCTCTTCAGGTACTTGTTACTGTGTTCAATAGCTCCTTCAAAATACCTTCCAACCCCATGTGTCCAGAAATACACAATGGGTCATCATTACTTTGATGGGACTCCAAAAAAAAGCTTTTTTCTTTTTCAAAATAAATTAGAATATGAATGTTTCTGCTTCTCTGAGAAATCTATAGCCTTTTGTGAACAGATGATGCGACAAGCAGATGCACACAATCAGATTCACAATCAGCAGATGAGCTCTTCTTTACCAGCCATCTTGACCTGTCTGGCTTGATTTACATAAACTCTCTTTATTCACAGCAGCATTGATTATGTAAACCTCGACAAAATCTTAGCTAGACATGCACTGTCACATCACTTACAGAAAATACCTAACAGACTGCTGGGAGAAGGTTATTAGAAATGTATTTGCTGCAACAAATGACTTCAGATGCCTTAGGCTTTACCCTCTGATCACATTAATGCACAGACAAGCAATCACTACTATTGAAAGACAATACAGAAACTTGTTCCAGTGGGAGAACTACCCACTGCCAAAAAAAATGCCTTCCACTTGATACTCAGGTCAAGTACAGAACAACTCTACTTTAATACTGCTGAGCAAGAGCAAAAGATAAAGTTTTGTCACCTTAAAAAAAAACACAAAAAAACACAGACTCAGGAGTTTGCCAGGTATGTGAGCTCCTTTGTTCATCATGCTTTTCACCATCTAAAGTCTCACAGCTCAAGACTTAAGTTATTCATCAATATCACAATCAATGGTGGTTTTTTTTTACTAAAAAACTGCAAAACAACAAACACTGCCTCAAAAGAACTTTTTTTTTTTTTCCCTTTAAATCTTGCTGTAAGGTCAGTATCAATTTTAATCAAGCAGTTGTAACAAGAGCTGCAGTGCTTTGGTTCTGCAGCTCACAGGTCTCGGTTTCACTAGGGGGAGGGGAGTGGATTTGCATTGTCTTATCTAAATGGAACTCGATTATAAAATTTTAAACACAAAACAGGTATGATGAATATATATTTAGGATACTGAACAGATGCTTAAGCTGTTCCAAGAGTTCCTAGTCACAAATGTTGAGTCACCAAAAAAAAACCACAAGTGTGTTTATATTTATGGCACTACATGTAACATTTAGGACCCTTCTGATAGAAAACACAGCAAGCAACTCCTGGAGCATCAAACACATCTTAAAACCTCAACCTCCCGTCTAAAAATGGAAAAAGCAGTGATTGAAGCCACAGCATTTCCTGGACTGCTTCCATCCCAGCCTACCTATTTCTACATCACATCCAGCCAGCACATTGTGGCAGCAAATGCCCCATTGTTTCACTGCAGCCTACACTGACCAGCCAGGCTCAGCTGCCTCTTCCCAGCCTCCTTGCTGGTGATTCTACTACAAGAACACAAGCTTTGGCTGCTTTTTTAGCACCCAGAAGATATAATGACAGTAGTTTTAGAGAACAGCTGGTACTCAAGTTAAAAAAAAAAAAAATGAAGCTCAGTCATATAAAGTTTATTTAAATTTTATTGGCATGTTTCAACACACAGCAGTGAAGATCAAGACCTCTGGCAGAAGTGATAAGCTGAGATCAATGCATTTCAATATTAAAGGAAAAGCACACCAGACTTTGCTAGGTTAAGATCAGAGCCAAAACATTTCATACTTCTGCACTTTCAACTGCTGCTAAAAATAGTAAAGCAACAGAAAGGAAAATGCTTCCAGCTGTGCACAAAAAGCCTCTGCAGCACAACATCAATTTATGCACTCTAATTTAATTAAAGATTCAACACTATACTATGACTTTATTGTTAGAGACAGTGCTGCACAGCTGAGATTACCCTCCATTTCCACAACTGAAACAGTAAGAACATTTCTTTATTAAATTTAGCCTGATACAGATATTTTCCCCAAATCAAGTTACTCGACTTAAATTCAAGTCTTTCAAGTGCCAGCTATGCCACGTTCATGGTAATAGCTGTGTTTTATTTGACTGTAACTACATCTTGACCTAGTCCCATGATAAGAAACATTTAACATCCCCTAAGGAAAAAGCTACACCACTGGACACAAGTACCTGTCTGGAGTGCTCTTTTTATTCTGTTCCCAGACACTGAAGCTGTTACTCTGCAGGGGTGAACGCAGTTCTTCATTAAATTACTTAACCAAAACAACAAAATATCCCTAACAAACCAGAATAAGGTTTCCTACGACCTTGCAGCAAACCTGCAAGAAGATTCTGGGGGAGGATGCATAACGCAGCAAGGCTGGAACTGCTCTGCTCCACGGCTGGTTTGAAACCTTTCTCTTGTATTTATCGCTAAAAATTATTCCACTAACCATATGTTCCTACACACTAAACTAAGCAAAATTAAGCATCTCTTCTAAGGTTCACAGGGGCTCTCAGCAAGCACGGCTCAGACTCTTCTCCCCTCATCCGCTTCTCCAGTGTACAGCAGAAAGGCTGCAAGCTTTAACAGCAGGGCAAGAACATAATACCAAGCGGATTACTTTAAGATCCGTATCAAGCTGAGAAAATAAACGTTTCCACCACGAATCTGAATATAAGTGCTTCATCCTCATAGCCCCCCCCC
>JAAWXA010000014.1:18630580-18648042 GCA_038090715.1 Florisuga fusca
TCAGGAAGGAGATTGAGGTGCTGGAGCAGGTCCAAAGGAGGGCAACCAGGCTGGTGAAGGGACTGGAGCACAGATCCTATGAGGAGAGGCTGAGGGAGCTGGGGCTGTTCAGCCTGGAGAAGAGGAGGCTCAGGGGAGACCTCATCACTCTCTACAACTCCCTGAAAGGAGGTTGGAGCCAGGGGGGGGTTGGTCTCTTTTCCCAGGCACCTCTCAGCAAGACAAGAGGGCATGGTCTTAAGTTGTTCCAGGGGAGGTTTAGGTTGGATATTAGAAAGAATTTCTTTATGGAGAGGGTGATCAGACATTGGAATGGGCTGCCCAGGGAAGTGGTGGATTCTCCATCCCTGGAGATATTTAAAAAGATACTGGATGTGGCACTCAGTGCCATGGGCTGGGAACCACAGCGGTAGTAGATCAAGGATTGGACTTGATGATCTCTGAGGTCCCTTCCAACCCAGACAATTCTATGATTCTGTGATTCTATGACTTTTCCCCCAGCCTGCTGCTGCCTCGGCATTTCCCGCAACACTCCCTCCACTCAGAGCTTCATTTCCTTGCTCTTTGGTACCCCATGCAAGCACAAACCCAAGAAAGATGAGCTCTATATCGATCTGCATTGAGGGTGGAAATTCTCATTAGCTGCTCTTTGAGGTCTCCGACCCGTGAACCCGTTAACGAAGACAGAAGTAATTGCAGCAGCCATTAGGCTGCTCCAGGCTTTTGCTGGAAAGCATCCCTTGGGCCAGCACAGGATCAAGTCCTGCTCCTCCTGCTGAAAGCTTTCCCTCTGCCTGAAATTGTAGTTGGCTATTAATTTTCCTGGTAATGTTATTTTTCTGTCAGTGAAATGGAAAAACCCAGCCAGTCTCACCGGGCTGCAAAACGGAGATCTTCCCAGGGGCTGTGGGAAGAAGACAAGATTTTATTAAAGACAGAGAGCTGAATTATTACAGATTTATCTTCTTTATTGCTCTAACAAAATAGAAAAGAAAGCCAGGTTGTAAGTCACTGTCAAAGAAAACAAATACAGCCCCCAAAACAGTGTGGAAAACAAACCTCCTGGCTGCATCCTCTTCAACGTCTCCCAATTTTACCTCCCTCTGAAAGCAAGACCTTTGCAGCTTGGCTTTCACATGGCAAAACCAAACTTTAGTCCTCTTCCAAAAAACTCCTGGCTCAGCCAGGCTTCCCACAAATCAAACCTCCCAATACCATAGCTCCATTTACAGTGTCTTCTGATGCCCTCCCAGCCCCCCTGCAGGGACAGAGGGACCTTGAAGATCTGATTTTGCCCTTTTTTCCCCCCCTTTCTCATTTTTATAACCCTACGTCTTTTGGAGAAGAGGGAGAAGCTGCCCAGAGCCTTGCCTGTGAGGCTTGTAACTGGGAAGCTCTGCACCCTTTTGCCAGGTATACACTTTTTTTTTTCAGCATCCAAAGCAGCATCCAAACCAGCCCATTTGTTGTAGTTCCATACAGAAATGCTGAAATTATTAACTACAGAAAATGCACTGGTTTGCATTGCTGAAAAATAAATGTGTAGTCCCAGAAAAAAAAAAAAAAAAAAAGGGAAAAAAAAAAAAAAAAAGCCCTTTGGGACTGATAGGGGAATATTTGCACCTGATAGGGGAATATTTGCACCTGATGCACACATAGGAGGCCACGTACCTGTGGTGGGACACATTCAGATAAGCCCTGCCACTTGAGTTGATGCATTATTTTTTTTCTTGGAAGCATATTCCATTTGTACATGCAGAGTCTCCTCACTCTGTGTCTCCCTGCAGGGTATTTTAGGCTGACAAGTGATGAGGGAAGCTCAGCCCCAACCCCATGAGGTGTTTTAAGGGCTTCTGGATCTTCCCGAATTGTTGGTTTTCTCATGATAACTTCCTAGGACCTATTGCTCCCACCACTGGAAAGCTGCTTTTGATTTTTATTTTCTTTTAATTTTTTACTAATAAAATGGAACCAGGAGCCACTTGGGGTACATGGCAGCTTTGCTGTATGTTGCTCAGCCCCAAATCACAGCACCTCTATTTCCTCCAGCTCCAAAAATTCCTTTTGCAACTGATACAGGCAACACTTGTCTGGCATTTTGCCTCAAATCCATTGCAGGAATTGAGAAATGTACTACCCAGAGTTGCAGCCATCATGTTTCATCTCCAAATGCCTTGCAGTCTTGGATTCAGGGTGGCCTGGGGGAGCTCCGTTGTTTTCCCCCTAGAAGAGGGAATTGCACACAACTTGGAGATCCTTCCCCACAACACCAGTGCTGTGAGAGGGAGTTTGCTCCCAGTTTTAGCTCCAGCATCTGTTTGGCTGGTTGGGGGGATTTCCAGCCAAGCCAGAGGAGCATTAAAATCAATATCTGTAAAGAAATCCCAAACATGAAGAAAAAAAAATAATGAAGGAATAGTACGTGGCCATTTATTTTTAAAATGTAATAAAAAAGTTATTTTAAATGCAGGAAGATTAATAAGGCTCTAATTCAGCGAAGTAGTTACAGATGTGCTGGACTTCAGCACTTTTGTGAATTGGGGCTTAGGGACTGGACTTGAACTATAGAGAAAGTACTGAGAGATGGGGATAGCCCTGGCACCATATCTGCAGCTCGCACTGCACATAAAGCTCAGGGTACATGGGATCAGTGGATAAATGGGGATAACTGAGGGTATAATTAGTTTGGATATGAGGAAGAAATAGTTTGGTGTGAGGGTGCTGAGCCCCTGTGCCAGGGTGCCCAGAGAAGCTGTGGCTGCCCCATCCCTGGCAGTGTCTCAGCCCAGGTTGGATGGGGCTTGGAGCAACCTGCACCCAAACCATTCCATGATGCTATGATAAAGGTTTCCATCTTCAGCCCTGTATTGCTGCCATGAATAGAAACATTTCCAGGAGTGGGATCAGGCTGATGTTCAGCCAGCAGTGTGGATGGTCAGGGCTGGGAAAGCTGATCTTTGGACTTTTTGATCTTGGTTTTGGTGTGCCAGAGCAGAGAATAAACTCCAGGAAAGGAGAAAAATTGTCTCAGCACCAAAGTTAAGGTCAAGCAGGGATCACCTGAGTGGAGGCAAACTTCTCAGGCTGGGAAGTCCCCAGCTCATGGGGGGCTGAGGCTCTTGAGCAGCCCCCAAATGGAAACAGGAGAAGAAAGAGCTGAAGATGTTTTAGAGTTAGGTTTTTATAAGCACACAGCAGGAAAAAATATGATGAGGTTGCTGATAATGATGAAATACTGAGCTTAGCATGTTTGGGGGATCCTTTCAGTCCTGTGATTCAGGGGTTCAGTGCTTAGCATTAATTGGAGAAAAAAAAAAGAGTTGTTTGGGATTTTTTTTACAACATTTAAGAAGCTGTCTATGTGCTTTGAATCTGCTTTTGTCTTAACTTTCCACCATGCCATGCCATGTCATGGTCTTGATCCCCCTTCCCAGAAAGGGAATTACATTAAAAAAATAAATAGAAAGAGCTAAAAGGATAAAATACTTTCAAGTATCGTGGCAGGACCTTAAAGATATAATACAGATTCCAACTTAATGTGTAACACTCCTTAGCAAAGACCCTAAAGGATTCCTTAAAAGTAGATAAGTAGCAAAGTGAAGAGGGCTGTTAGGAACAAAAGAAAAATAGCCATCAAAAAGCTACACCCAAATGAGGAAAATAAAATATAACATAACCACTGGCAAATCCAAAACCACAATAAGGCAAGTGAAAAAGATCTTGCAGAACAGTTTGCCTGAGGCATAAAAACACACATGAAAAGATAGCAGAGACAGAAAGTTCACCAGGGACTTACTGGGGCCAGCAAGCAGTGGAGGTGTGAAATAAATTGTGGGTGAAATCAAACCCTGGTGGGTCAGGGGCATGATCCCTCCCCCGTGTGTCTGCAACAGGAGCTGGAGATCCCTACAACAAAACCTCCTTGACCTGGGATGGGTCAGATGAGCTGCTTGCAAGTGTCACCAAGAGAGATTTGAGAATAAACAGGTAAAATGAGAGAGGAGCAAATTGCCAAGGTGAGATGTTACTGGCCCAAGATATGTAAAGAAAGATTCAAATATAATGACATGAATAATTAACAGTATTCTGTCCACGGTGGGTGGGAAATGGCAAACTTGACAGTGGCCTCTGAAGAGGCAAGTTTAAGAGCTGTGCCCCAGTCTGACCTGAACAAGGGAAATTCATAGAAAATACAATGAAATATACATAAATATGGATAGAGAGGGATGTATTTCACAGATCTGATACACCAGGGAAATGGTAAGAGAATGTTTGCAGAAAGCAAACAAAGTTTCCAGTGAATTCAGAGCCTTGGTATCAGAAAGCTGATTTCTTGTGTATCATGTACCTGGGGTTCACAAAAGTTTGCCACAGTGAGATGTGTGAAAGCAATGAAAGTAGCATGAGACCAAGAAAGGGCTTCATGGGTTTGCAGCTGAGAAACCAAAGACTAGGAAAAGGTTTTCATTTTGGCAGTGGGGAGAGGCTGTTGCTGGGATTTTCTGGTGTTTTAAGGTTCTGGCCAGGAAGATGGGAATGTTTGCTGAGAAGCCAAAAAATTTAAGCTGACTGCAAAAAGTCATGGAAGGACCTAGCAAGAAAATGTCCAAGTAAAGTACATAGGAGAAGATGACCTTAGCCATATCTGCCTAATGACTGGCTCTAATTGAGCAATTATCATTCAAGAAAGACATCCTGAGGTTTTACAGTCATTTCTCTTGAAAGATCAGCTCAGAGATCCACCTCAGTCTAAAAGACAAATAAAAGGTGCCAAGAAGCTTCTGTCCATCTTTTCCATTAACATGATTTACTCTGGGTGGATGGTTGGCATCCCTTTTCCTGTGGTGCCCCATTGCTCACCCATCTTCCCTGGAGCACCTCCACTCCCTTCCCAGCTTCTTTCTTGAAGGACTTGTGGTACCTAAGGGGAGGATAAACACCTTTTGTATGTGTCTGCCAAAATCAGAAGCACTGGAAAAATTCAGCATTGCCTTCCCTACCCTCTCAAGAGGGTAGAGCCAAATCCCCTCTCAAATCCCAGTGTCCCTCCTTGCAGGATGCTCTCACCTGGGAGTGGACTTTCTCCCAGACATTGCCCCTTTTTACTTTTAAATTTCACCTCCATTTGAGAGTTAAAGGATGGAGACAGATTCCTTATCACTTACTTATACCCAATTCAGGAGAAATCCTCCTACCCTGACCTTCATCCCAGCAGACCAAGCAGGTGAGACTGGTTCCCTGGACTTGGACCACATTATCCTACTACAGAACCCATCCCTGGTGATGATGCAACCCACCTCCCAGGAGAGCAGCTTCAAGAGCAGATGGCTGGGTCCCCATCCACAAAGAGATACTCAGCCATCCCATCAATCAGCCAGACAATCAAATGTAATGCAAACACCCAGCTCATTGCAGGATAGAAGGCAGGAGAGGAGCTCTGGTTTCCAAGTGCTGAAGCTCTGGCAAAGCTCAGATGGATGGGCCCAGCCTGACTCTGGTTTGATCCACACCAACCCATGTATGAAAGGCTCCCGTTGCCAGGGCTTGTCAGCTGATTGCACCGATCCCTGAGTGTGCTGAAAGCTTCATCTGACTGCTGGAATCACACAATCAGTTTTTAGCAGCCAAGGAATCTGCTTCTCAGAGTTCTGGGACGATGGGAGCTCTGCCATGTCAGCACACTGAACCTCAGCCCCAAAACTTTCCCAATTTGCAGGCACCAGCAAAGTGTGAACACCCACAAAACCACTTGAAACTAAACATTAGTTTAATTTTCACACATTTCTGCTGCAGAGAATAAGATGCAGTTTAGAAGTCATTACATATCAGAAATGAGAGACCATCCCCTGGCTCCCGTTCAGCCAGCAGATAATCAGCAGCTTAGGGCAGGATCCTCCACATAGAAACATAGAAACCCAGCCTGGTTTGGAAGGAACCTTAAAGACTACCTAGTTCCAACCCCAGTGCTTAGACAGAGACACCTCCCACCGGACCAGGTTGTTCCAAACCTTGTCCATCTCCACCGTGATCCAGCCTGTGCCATTCCCAAACAGGAGTCAGCCCCATGGCCAAAAGCACTGAGCATGTGGGGTCCCACCTCATCTCCCCAAACTCCTCATCACTGCTTATTGGAATTTTTGCCACCCTGATAAGTGAGTATGATTTTAGAAGAGAAGAAAAACCACTGTTTCCCTACCAGCTACAGGATCTGTGGTTAATAACCACTTGGGAGTTCAGATGTCCCCAGCAGTAAAACCCAGCAATTAATCAGCTAGCTCCTCAGCATCTTGTTAGGGTAAAGAGGTGCCAGGTCATATCTGAATATGTTAAGAGCAGCATTTGTCCTTCCAAGTACATACATCAGTAAAGCCTTGTAACTACCTCCAGCATTTGACGTTCTTTTCATTACGATAATTCTCTAAGTGCATTGCCAGGTGCTCCTGGCAGGCTTCCAGGCTGCTTTCAACCAGGCAATAGCTAAACTCTGAAAAAAAGAAAAAAAAAAAAAAAAAGTCTCTGCCCCTTGAAATCTGAACATGAGAAAACAAAAGGAAAATAAATAATAATAGGGGGGGAAAAAAAAAATAAACACCCTGCCCAAAAACCCAACCTCCCTCTGGGAGCAGGTGTTAGGAAGATGCAGCAAAAGGAACAACATCCCATGACATCCTGCTAAATCAGCTCCCAAAATAGTGTGTGCTTAGGGATGATGGGTATAGATGGTCACTTCTCTGCCTGCTCAGTACAGGGAATCAGCATGTCATGAGCTTTGTAAACTGAGAGGCTTGCTAGTGTCAGGATGGGCTGGGACACTGGTTGAGTTGATGTTATTAAGGGCTCATTAGCAGGTAGGTGGCTGAAACTATTTCCCAGCAGTAAGGCAATGGCTGAGAACTGCAGTTCTGGGAGCTCCCTGAGTGCTACTGGCTTTCACTGGAAATGTTAGGAGATGAAGATGCTTTCTACCTCATAAGACAATGTCTTTCCTTAACAAAGGAGCTGCGTTATCTTGGAAGATGTTGAGAGCTCCTCAGCTTTTCCTTGAGAGAGCCCAGCACAGAGCCACCAAGATGTGCTGAGATTAATCAAGTTGTGCATTTTCCTGGTTGCTTAAAGAGTATTGTTTTATGATTTGATCTCAGCGGGGTTGGAAGGCAGAATTATGCTGAGCCCAGCTGCAGAATCATCCTGCTGTGGTCAGTGGCTGGAGCCAAGTGCCAACTTGATGTTTTTAAATCAGATGGCTTGGCTTCAAGTTGCTTTTGGTCTGAATTAAATATGTGTGTGTCTAAATGCTCAGGAGACATCAACTAAAGAGGATGGGTGCATTTAACTCTGGTCTGCTACAAGTCGCCCCATGGGAAGAGGGTGTAGGGATCAATTTTTCACTTGTATTTCACTTGGAAAAATGCTGGTGTCCCAAGGAATGGTGGCCATCCTGAGAAAAGAGAGAAGAAGGCATCCTGGTCATCAGGAAGAACTCAAGGAGAATGATCAGCCATTGGAATATTCTCCCCAGGGAAGTGTTGGATTCCCCAACGTTGGACACTCAATGACTTGGCTGGAGAGGGTGCTGGGTCATCTTGTCTGGAGTGGAACATTCCCCTGATGAGGAAAGGCTGAGGGAGCTGGGGCTCTGCAGCTTGGAGCAGGCTGAGGAGTGACCTCATTAATAATTATAAATATGTTTAAAATAAATGGTGAGTGCCAGGAGGATAGAGCCAGGATCTTCTCAGTGATGACCAGTGACTGGACTAGAGGTAATGGGTGCAAGCTGGAGCACAGGAGCTTCCACATAAACATAAGTAAAAGCTTTTTCACTGTGAGGGTGACTGTGAGGGCCCAGGCTGCCCAGGGGGGCTGTGGAGTTTCCTTCTCTGGCAACATTCAAACCCCCCCTGGAAGGGTTCCTGTGGGACCTGCAGGAGGTGACCCTGCTCAGGCAGGGGGTTGTTTCAATGACCTCTCAAGGTCCCTAACATTCTGTGAACAGGGAAAAGGCACTGTTGTGTGTCACTGAGGTTTATTGGTTATGTTAAATCAGGGAGGATTTTGTATGGAAACACCAGAAGAAGCTATGAAAATACTGAGAGGCTTTTTTGTTTGTTTGTTTGTCTTTGTGTGGCAGCACACATACACCTGCCTTTGCCATTAAGAGACAGAAGACAAATGAAAAAAGCCTTTGAGCTGAAAGAAAATCAACATTAATTCATGGCTAAGAATTAGCAATCATATAGATACATATAGCACAGATCTACAGCAACAGCAAATATACTATTGAAGGAACAGAAAGCACAGGAAATCACTTGCTAATAAAAATTATCATCTGCCTTCTGGAATGTAGGGGTGCCCTTTTCAGGTGTCTTAGTCAAACTGAAGCATCCAGGAAAGCAAAAGCAACCTTATAAATCCACATTTGGATAGGTAGAGCTTGTGGCAAAATCTCACTGACTGAACAAGTGAAGGACAGAGCCTAAAACTCCGGTTCTTCCGAGGGGGAAAGTGATGTAAGGTGGCCCCATGGCCTCATTTCCAGCCCCCTGCCAGGCTGATAATACAATGACCATCCCAAACCTGCTCAGAAAAAAAAAAAAAAAAAAAAAAAAAAAAAAAAAAGAGACATATTTTCTTCTCCACAGGCTCTAAAACCCCCGGATTTCCAGGCACGCGACAAAGCTGATGGAAGGAACACACTGACATCTTCATGAGGCAGAACAGGCTGTGACAGCCCCACGTGTGAGTGGGGAGTTATTTTGTGTTCTGCTAGCCTGATTTTGGGGAACAGATGGGAACAAAGCCATAGGAATCCTCCTCCTCCTTCAAAAACTGGCCCAACTCATTAAGGAGGCTGTCCACAGCTAAACCCTCTGCTCGTCCCATCTGCAGCAGCCAAAACCTTGGTGACCTGCAAACCCACCACCTGGGACCCCCCAGCCCTCCCATCACTGCTCATAAATCTTTATGTTTGAGACCCGCAGCCAATGAATAATTTCAGGATGCAAATGGAGCAGCATATGGAGGCCAGAGCAGGTGAAACAAAGGCAGAAGCCACGGAGCCAGTTCAACGCTCAGACACAGAAAGAGATTCTAATTATGCAAAGGTCACGGAGGGAGTGTGGTCCCACATTTACGTATTTTAGTGCTCGTTTGCCTGGATCCTCTCAGAAATGTTTGTGTGCGTGTGGGTAAATGCTCCTCTGTGGTTTTGGTAAGATAAAAGAACAGAGAAAAAAAGCAGATATCTCTGTTTCATGCCATGTGAGATCTCTAAAGCAGATTCCAGCATCTTGGGGCTTTGGGGCTTCTTTTTTCTTTTTTTTTTTTTTTTTTGCACCCTTTTTTTTTTTTTTTTTTTTTTTTTCCCCTGGAGTTATTTATTCATGCTTTGACTCCTGGTGGCTCCACGCAGTTTCCAGCAAGAAGTCCAGATAAACACTTCTGCCTCCCCAAATTCACGTGGATTTTGTGCAGCACTGATGTATCACACAATCATAGAACCACAGAATGGTTCAGGCTTTAAGGGACCTCCAAGACCATCTAATTATGATGCCATGCCATGGGCAGGGACACCTCCCACCAGCCCAGGTTGCTCCAAGCCCCATCCAACCTGGGCTGAGACACTGCCAGGGATGGGGCAGCCACAGCTTCTCTGGGCACCCTGGCACAGGGGCTCAGCACCCTCACACCAAACTATTTTTTCTTCATATCCAATCTAAACCTCCCCTGTTCCAGTTTAAAGCCATTACCCCTTGTCCTATCACTCCACACCCTTGTATAAAGTCCCACTCCAGATTTCCTGTAGCTCCTTCAGGTACTGGAAGGTGACAACAAGGTATCCCAGGAGCCTGTGGAGTGTCACCTTCAGCCTGGCCACCCCATTCCCTCCTCTAAACCCACAGAGCATGGCTGGAATGGTCAGGGTGAAGAAGACAAATTCTAATCTTATTTTTTTTTTCCCCTCCTCCTCCTTGCAAATGTGTAACAGTGAGAAGGGACATTGTCCACAGGTCTGTGGGAAGCACAAAGCAGCGGCTGTGCCAACCTCCTTATAAAAATTCAAGGCTGTCCTCATTTTTCCTGGAGGTTTTGGTGATATGCACACATGTATCTTTGTTGTGTGTCCCCAGCCCCAGCACTGGCCAGTCCAAGAAAGCTCCAGTGCCAGCCCAGTCCTGCTGCCCACACAGAAAGCAGCACATTTTGACATAGCCATTAAAAATTAGACAGTTATGGAGAAAGTTTGAAAATTCCTTCTTGAAGAAAAACTCTGCTTTTCTTTCCAGCAATGCTGCCACTGCTGAGAACTTCAGTGCAGCTCGGTTGCTGGTACTGACAACTCAGTTTTGCCCAAAAGCAAATCCAGAGGAGGCCACCAAGATGATCCAAGGGTTGCTCTGGAGCCAGGCTGAGAATTTGGGTTGTTCAGCCTGGAGAAGAAAAGGTTCCAGGGAGACCTTAAAGCACCTTCCAGAGCCTGAAGGGGCTCCAGAAAAGCTGGGGAGGGACTTGGGACAAGGGTCTGGAGGGATGGGATGAGGCAAAATGATTTCATGCTGGAGGAGGGGAGATGTAGATTAGACATTAGGAAGAAATTCTTCCCTGAGAGAATGATGAGCCCCTGTCCCAGGGTACCCAGAGAAGCTGTGGCTGCCCCATCCCTGGCAGTGTCTCAGCCCAGGTTGGATGGGGCTTGGAGCAACCTGAGCTGGTGAGAGGTGTCCCTGATCATGGCAGCGAGGTGGAACTGGATGAGCTTTAGGGTCCTTTCCAACCCAAACCAGTCTGGGATTCTGTGGCTCTATGGACATCACGCCCTTGCAGCCTCTCTGTCTGGTTCCTGATCCCTGCAAGCTGAGGGAAGGGGGGGATGCCAAGTTCCCCAGGAAACTCCTTTACCTGTGTCATTTGCAGATTTTCTTTTTAATATATTCTCTGTGACCACTGAGGTCCCCGTCTGGAGTCTGTGATTTTCAGAAAGGATTAATCCAGGTGCCACCCAAAGAGGTTTTGACCTGGCTGTGTGTTGAGTACTTTGCCCTCCTAAACCTACCACTTCAAATCCTTTTTGCTTTTCTATTTCCAATCCTATTCCTTTCCTTTCCTTTCCTTTCCTTTCCTTTCCTTTCCTTTCCTTTCCTTTCCTTTCCTTTCCTTTCCTTTCCTTTCCTTTCCTTTCCTTTCCTTTCCTTTCTTCTTTCCTTTCCTTTCCTTTCCTTCCCTTCCCTTCCCTTCCCTTCCCTTCCCTTCCCTTCCTTTCCTTTCCTTTCCTTTCCTTTCCTTTCCTTTCCTTTCCTTTCCTTTCCTCTTTCCTCTTTCCTCTTTCCTCTTTCCTCTTTCCTCTCTTCTCTTCTCTTCTCTTCTCTTCTCTTCTCTTCTCTTCTCTTCTCTTCTCTTCTCTTCTCTTTGTTTTTTTCTTTTTTGTTTCCCTTGTAGGCATTTAAATGCTGAGCTCACCAGAGATACAACCAAATTTTTAAAGCGTTCTCAACTTAACAACCTGACTTTTTTATTTTAGTTTGGGGTTGGGGGGGAAGGTAGGGTGCCCACAGACATGCAGTGGAATCCATGTTCATGGAGAAGCCTGAGCTCAGTGGCTGGGATGTTCATGAAGGATGTTCACCTCTCCCCATCACTCAACAACGTTTTTTTGGATGAAGGTAGAGTTGCTCTATTAGGCTCCTCCCTGAAAATTTGTGATTTAAGTGACATTTGGGAGTGAAGAGTTCCACCGTTGGTAAATACGGGGGACGTGCTGGGTTTCCTCCCGTAGCCACAAGCAGGATTAAGGCCAAAGAGCTCCTTCCTGCCAAAAACAGGGAGAATAATCCTGTCATAAGCTATTAATACCGAGTTCTATTGGCACTTGGCAGCAAACCACCAAACCCACAAAGTTGTGTTTAATTTGCTGTTGGAGGACAAACTGTGTCTTCTTCACTCAATTATACCCAGACAGTATTTCAGCACCAAGCCCTGGAAAAATGCCACCACTCTGCTCACCATGGCCCCACAGCTCCCCCCCAGGGGATCCAGCATTGCCTGTTCCCTGCTACTCAAAAGGAAATTTCAGGAGCTCCTGTTTGCCAAGGCAGCCCATGCACAATAAATGAAGAGGTCTGAAGAAGGTCTTTCAACCTCCACTGCCACCCCACTGTCCCCAAGAGCCAACCCCAATCCTGGCCCCCATCTGATTCGACCCCATGTGCATGCCAGTGTAGGAAGAACAAGAAGAAACAACCTGATGCCCCATCAGAAAAAAGGTCAGGGTGGATTTTTGACTTTCCACGGGGTTTCTTCACCTTCCTCCCCTTCCAGCCTGAAGGTTCCTATGTGATCTGGGCTCCTTGTTGATGCTGGACTTTGGCTGGTGCCTTCCTGCCTTTCCCAGCTCCCCACCGGACACGAAGCCTTCCCTTGTCATCCAGGATGTTGTTTTCTATTTTAATTCAAATCCTTTTCACTTCTTGTCATTTTTAAGGCAGCAGCCTGGAGGAAATAGATTATCTCACCGGTGATACTGCAAGACTCCAGTCCTTGGTGAAGAAGATAAAACTTCTTCTTTTCAGGGTTCACCCCATTCCTGAGCTGGCCACAGCTCACCAAATAGGAAATACAATGCCTGCAAGCTTTTGTTCTGTAAAGCTTTCAGATTAGCCTTCAGATCCTTCACGGACATGGGGAAAAACAAGAAGGCAACATCTCTTATTTTAATATATACAGCCTGGGAGGCAGCTATGGCCTTTCATCTTAATTCTTTGAGTAGCCCTTGGCTTCCTGAAGTCCCCTTAGCTGCCCCAGGAGACAGCCTCCATTTCATGGTGACATGACAAGCAGGACACAAGGATGCACTGAGGACTTGTACGAACTGCAAGGACTGAGGTGGGGATTGCTGCTGGTCTGAATTCTGTCCCATACTCACAGTGCAGAATACAAACCTGATCTTTACTTCTTTTTGTTCTGCAATGGCAGAGGCAAAGCCTGCAATTTATTTTCTTTTTGTGCCTATTTGGAAGAAAATTGTTGTTAGGTCCCACTTTTCCTTTGTTTCCAGCACATGGAGATGTGTAGAGAGCCTTAGGAGTACCTCAAGGCAGCGAGAGGAGAAACTCCAGAGCAGCTCCAGGGAAAATGCTCCCACGTTCCTGAGATTCCTCTACCGACGCTCTACAGACAGACTCACAGTTTTATTTGCAAAAACTGGGAAAGCTTCCAAATCCCAGCCTGTAAAGCCTTCCACTAAAAAGAAAAGAAAAAGAAAGAAGAAGAAAAAGAAGAAGAGAAAGAAGAAGAAGAAGAAGAAGAAGGAGAAGAAGAAGAAGTAGAAGAAGAAAAAGAAAAAGAAAAAGAAGTAGAAGAAGAAAAAGAAAAAGAAAAAGAAAAAGAAAAAGAAAAAGAAAAAGAAAAAGAAAAAGAAAAAGAAAAAGAAAAAACCACAAAAAAAAACCCCACACACACAACTCAGGAAAATCACATTTTCCTTCACTGTGGAGCAAGAGACCCTTGCAAGCAGCAAAGCCCCCACAGATGTGTCCCCAAGAAGAACAAGATGCTGTGTTCACCACTGATCCACTGCTTCCCAGCAAAGCCCAGGATTTTTCTGTACACAGCTCTGGGTTGTGTCTCCAAGGAGAATGTGTTCTTCATCTGCAGGAAAATTCAAGATGGGAATAAACAGTGTTTGCTGGGAGCCCTGGTGGAGCAGCATCTCTTGGCTGAGTTCTAGCACTGATTTTTCTTGTGTCTTGCCACCTGCAGCATGAAGCAGTGGATAAATCCCATGCACCTGGATGGCAGATTATTGCACTCATCCCAATTTTCAAAAAAAAAAAAAAAAAAAAAAAAAAAGGAAAAAGGGGTGTTTCTGATTGGCAAGGGAAGGACACATGGTCCCTCACATCTGCAGCCAAGCCAGTGAGGACAAGCCTGTCTCTGCAGGGTTTGACACCTTGATGCAAACTCTTGGACTGATGGGAGCAGAGGCCAAGGATCTCCTGCTGGTGGCAGGAATTTGGGATGTGGGCTCAAGGCTTTGTAGCAGATACGTGATTGCTGCTTCTTCATGTTTTATTGTTCCACTGGAGCCAGAAAAACAGTTTCCCTTCTGTCATAGAATTATAGAATCATAAAATTATTTGGGTTGGAAGAGAGCTTTAAAGGTCAGATCTGGTCCAACCCCTCTTCCTCCAGTGAGCAGGGTCAGGTTGTTCAGACCCTCATTCAACCTGACCTTGAATGTCCCCAGGGATGGGGCATCTACCACCTCTCTGGGCAACCTGGGCCAGGAAGATGGGTGAACTCCACCTTTCCAGCTGTCATCTGCTCCAGCTTGCCACAGCCTTTCCTGGAGCCACACATACTCAGCCCCAGGGGTGACAATGCTCCAAGCAAAGCAAAGCAGATGGGTGGCACTGGTGGACAACCTCTCTTTCCAAGACAGGACAGACACAGAGGAGCCAGACTGGATCTCTCTGATGGGCTGTGGAGCCTCATCACATACAAACACTTCACATTCACGCAGAGAGGTCTGGCAGAGACATTTTGCAAATGTTGAAGTGTTGACACTTCACACCGAGGTACATCTTGTGTTATTGGCAAGCAAGAAACCTCTCTGTTAAATTCACAGAGTTTCTTGAGCAGACCTTCCCATTTGCTCTAACAAAGAAGCAGCCCAGTGCTTGTAGCTGCAATGGAGAACTTTCATGTAGTTGTCAATACAGCTACAGTCTGCTGCCTCCTCAACAAAGGCAACAATGGAGGGCATGGACAAGCCTGGCTGAGGTGAGATGGGTGAGGCCATGATGGATGTGGTAGGTCATGGGAAAGGTCAGTGTCTGGACTTGGCTCTGGCAGCATCAACACCTAAAACATCTCAGGTCCGAATACTGGAATTGTTAGAGCACCCTGTAAGCAGCCCAGATCCACAATGAAGCCAGGAAGCAAGATGAAAATAAAAACATTTTCCTGCCCTATGTCTCTTCCCCAGACCTCTCCACACCCAAAACTTTTTTGTGTCTGCAGCTGGCACCCAGGCACCACCCTGCCAAGAACCAAAGCACTCCCATCAACCTCCTGGGTATCACAGAATCATAAAATCATGGAATGGGTTGGGTTGGAAGGGACCTTAAGGATCACCTCGTTCCAACCCCCTGCCATGGGCAGGGACACCTCCCACCAGCCCAGGTTGCTCCAAGCCCCATCCAACCTGGGCTGAGACACTGCCAGGGATGGGGCAGCCACAGCTTCTCTGGGCACCCTGGGACAGGAGCTCAGCACCCTCACACCAAACTATTTCTTTCTAATGTCCAACCTAAATCTCCCCTCTTCAAGTTTTAAGCCATCACTTTCACTGCTTGAGTGCAGACCATGCAGAAAGGGTGAAGCCAGGTGTTTAGAGGTCCCCCAGCCACCGATGTGCCCACCTCCCGTAGGAAAACCTCAGTGCCCTTGAAAGCTTCCCCTCCTGGGTGCCAAATCCCTTTTGCTTTGAATTTGGGCTGCCTGACCACCCACGAGGTGGGTCCCCCCCACCTTCTGAGCTGAATCCCTGCCGTTGGGGCTGCACATTGCAGCCAAGCCCCACTGGAGATGTTATCAGGGAAGGGAATTATTTGCTACTGGAGGAGGTACTTGTGCCTCGCAGCTATTCGACTGCACAAATATGTGAAGTGCTGCCCATAGCTCACTGAGGGGAGTCTGGAAAACCAATTCTGCAAGGAGATAATTCTACCTGTAGACTCTCATTTTATGCATTTCTGTTTCCTTCCTCCTTCTCCACCACCACCTTCTCCACTCCCTTTCGCCCCCTCTTCTCCATTTACATCTAAATGGATCTTTGTTTTTCTCTGAGTCAATATTTAGCCACTTGTTCCTCATTCGAGCCTCCTAGTTTGGTTTTGCAGAGCAGAGACATTCCCAGGGGAGAGCCAGGCCCGAGAAAAATGTGGATCTGGTGCCACCCAGCTCCTCCAGGTATCCAGGGTCCACATTGGGAACAACTTTTACAAAGGGATTTGCAGTTGTGTCATGAAAACATTCATATTACAGGTAGCCAGGAATAAATGCCACATCCTATTTATCACTATTCATTATACTGGGTTTAATAGAAATCCAAGACTGTGTCCACTTCAGAGGTGATTTGCATCAGTGTCATACAATTTTTTAGTTAAAACTCACTTCCCCAAGACCCTTCTCAAACAAGGATGTATTTCCAGTTAATTGGTTTAGATCCTCTCTCTTGCAGAGGCTCACATGAACTCCAGGAACAGACAGGGAAACCTGTCCATTAACAGATTGATTTCCACTGAGGTCTCAGCTGCATTTTGTCCAGCTATTGTCAGAGCAGCCAATGGTGCTCAGCTGATTTACAAGGCTCCAGCTCTCATGGTCCTTGCTTTTTCTGGCTCTTTGCACCAAACATATATACGTTTGCTTCTGGGCTTGTCTATATGCAAAAGTATTATGGTCTTATCTGCAAGCTGAGCTGCACCAGCTGGAGCACAAAGCTCACTCTTAATACAAGATCCTGTTACATCATCTGCTCTAAACTAGATTTAATTTGTGTTTGTAAATAAGCAGATACATTAAGGAGGAGGGGAATAAAGATCTTTTTAGGCTTACACAAAGCATATGCACAGACCTACACTGAAATAAATACAGGCTGGGTTACAACCTATACACACACAAGTGTTTTTCTACCCAGAGACCCAATTTTCTCAGTCCCACCAGATGGAGAATCCCGTAGCATGAGACCTCAAAACTGATTTCACCAGCTTGAATTCACACAGCCACGTGGATGTGGTGGGTTTGGTTTGGTTGCTCCGAGCCTGTCCTGCCTTTGCTCAGCTCAGCTGGGAATGGGACTGAGTTCCTGGGGAGCAGCAAAGGCTGAAAAGCCAGGGATGCAGAGTTGGGTGCTGGTGGGTGTGTCAGGGTTTAACACTGGCCTGGCAATTAAACCGATTAACAAATCTTTCTATTAATCCCTATTAATCCCCCTCTCCTCCCTGATAAGGAAAGGAGAATAAGGGAGAGAGGCTTATGGGTTGGAAACTAAACTACACAACTTTAATGAAACAGTAATGAGAAATAGGAAAAATTACTAAATATATACAAATATACAGGAAAAGATTGATCCCACGTTCCTCCCCCCTTTCCCCCAATAACTCTCACGTCACCCCGGAGGCTGCAGGGCAGCCCTGGGAAAGTCCAGGCTGGACCCTGGGGTCAGGAGCAGTCGGGAGCTGGAGGCAGGAACACACAGATTCAGGCTGGCATGGATCAGGAGCACAGGCAGAGGAAGGGATGGAATCCTCCCAGGATGCTGAAGCAAACAGGGAACAGGTGAAGGAAGGGTAGGATGAGCAGGAAAGGAAGCGGGAACGTGTTTGACCCTCGTGATCCCTCAAATTTATACTGAGTATGAGGTGTATGGGATGGAATACTCTGTTTGGTCAGTTCTGGCATCT
>JAAWXA010000014.1:18674614-18768690 GCA_038090715.1 Florisuga fusca
TGAAACCCCTCCAGGGATGATGGGGACTCCAGCCCTGCCCTGGGCAGCCTGGGCCAGGCCCTGACAACCCTTTCCAGGCATTGAGAAATTGTTCCCCAGCTCCAACCTAAACCTCCCCTGGCACAACTGGAGGCTGTTTCCTCTTCTCCCATCCCTCCATCCCTTGTCCCCAGTCCCTCCCCAGCTTTCCTGGAGCCCCTCCAGGCACTGGAAGGTGCTCTAAGGTCTCCCCATTGCAGCCTTCTCTTCTCCAGGCTGAACACCCCCAACTCTCTCAGCCTGGCTCCAGAGCAGAGCTGCTCCAGCCCTCCCAGCAGCTCCAGGGCCTCCTCTGGACTCACTCCAACACCTCCAGCTCCTTCTGCTCTTGGGGACCCCAGAACTGGACCCAGCACTGCAGGGGTGTCTCTTGGGTGATGCATTTGGATGGATATGATGTATAAAAGTCAGATCAGAGTTCCAGCTGGCACAAGATGTTCAAACCAGAGTCTCAGTGGGATCCTCTCCTGGTCTCAGTCCCACAGGATTTTCTCCAGCTCTAAGGGATGAAATCAACTGAGATTCCAAAAGGAGCTGAGACAAGGGTCGCACAGCCCTGCAAAGAGAAACTTGGCCAAAAAACCTATCAAATACCACAAGATTTACGATAAACTCAATAAAATGCATCCCAGAGCAAAGCAAACTCAGGGACAGTTTGTGTTCCTTCCTCCACAGCCTCCCCCTGTGCTCCCCCCAAATTAGCCCAGAACCCAGTTCCTTTCCCAGACAAAAAGGAGGAAAGAGAAGGTGGCACATGTATGTATAGTCATATTTCAATTCTATGCTATATATATTTCTATATAGAACATCTACATAATAAATTGCATCTATAGATTATACAGAGATATACACACACAGGAACAGAGGCTCCTATTCCCCCAGAGTCCCATTTTCAGGCTTTTTTCCCCCAAAACACTTATTAGAGGAGTCAAAGTTCTCCCCCTGCACCAGTACCATGGTGCTGCTTCTGCTTTTTTTTTCCTCATCAGGTATTAAAAGAGCTTTGAGATAAGAGCAGGATCAGTTTCTTCTCATCTCAGCTGGGGAAACCTAATGCTTGTAGGGTAAGAAAAAACTTGGTTGGAGACAGGGACAGATTCTGCTGGGTGTAGAATCCAATTGCACAGTGCCTGTAACCCAGGACTATTTCTCCATGGCAGGAGCAAGCTGGAGATGGAGGAAAAAAAAAAAATACTCCAGACGCCAACTTGCTATCTGGGAGTCAGAATCCTGCAGTACAGAGCTCCAGGAAACCAGGGAGAAAGGACACAAACTCAGGTGTCTGCAAATCTCCTCTTTGTGACAATGTCTAAGAACCAGCTGAAGCTTGGTGGTCCCACTCAGAAGATCCAGAAAAACATCTCTGGGGAAGCAGCACTTGGAATTTGGGCTGTTGTCCTTCCTCAGCCCCCTTCCAAGAGCAGGCACTGAATTAATAATGACCACAGCCAGGTCTGGTCTTGCTGATACCAACCCCCTTCCCCTCTGCTCCTGCAATATTTATTCTTTTCAAGAATTCTATCCCAGCAGCTGATGGGGCTCAGGTTGTTTTCAGCAGGGTTGGATTAGGACAAGCCTAAGGACAAGGGATCAGGTTCTCAAGGATGGCCCCAGGCAGCATCAGTGAACCCCAGAGACACAGCTGGCTCTGAACATCAGCTTGGAAATGGTCTCAGGGGGTTTCTTCTCTGTGTTTTAACCCTAGTCAAGGAGCCAAGGGGTGTTTTATGCAATAGGTCCTGTGAGAACATCACAGGAACCTCCTTGGGCCTCCATATATCTCACAGCTTTTGGTCCCAGAGTGATACGAAGGGGACATCTGGCTGTATTTGATGGAGATTTCATCAATACAAGGAGCTGCTGATGGCCAGCCTGAAGACCAAAAGCCCCCCAGGACTTCCTGGCACACCTGAGCTGCATACTAACCCTCCAGAAAGGAATAAAATGTAATTGATTAGCCTGAAACCTGAAGCTGTTTGCCTGGCCACATCCCTCATCCAGCCAAGCATCAAAGGGGCCCGTGGCCAATGCTGCTCCTGGGGTCATCCCATGGGTGCAGTGGGGCTGAGGGTGAAGTTTGGGGGTTGGTGGGGTCAGAGGTGCACAAAAGGAATCTTAAATGCCCACAGGACTGAGGGGTGAACCTGCCCTGCCCTCAGAGGAAGGGTGGTTACCAAGGTCNGGTGTGCTGCACTCTGCATCCTTCAAAGGGAGAAGGCAGATTATCCCTGCAGAGTAAGAGAAATAGAAGTTCCCATTACTTGACTCACAGCAAACAATAAGGTATTGTTGGGGAACAGCAAAATGAAGAGTTGCTCCACTGGTTGTGTCTACATCGAGGCAGAAGGAGGTTGTAGTTCCGCTAGGGCTGTCAGCAGCTTCTAAAACAATCTGGATGTTTGATTTTTCCATCTTCACCCCCTCCCAAAAAAAGGGGGCATTTCTCAGGGATGCTTCAAGAGCAGAATTTTTTCTTATCAAATATTTGAGAGCAGGTGTGTGTGCAGCTCTAGCAGTGAGGGACAGGCAGGTACATCCACACTTACCAACCTGCTGGGCAAGGCCTGAGCCTGTCTGTACAGCAATGGTTGTTTTGTACTGCCAGTAAAAATGCTGTCATTCTGCTGTTAATTTGAGGAATTTACATGAGGCAGAGAGGCTGAGTGTGCTGTGAACAGACTTGAATATCTGTAACCTCGGGAGTGATGGCCCTGGGAAGCCAGGCTGAGGGATTGGGGGTGTTCAGCCTGGAGAAGAGGAGGCTCCCAGGTGAGCTCAGAGCAACCTCCCAATATCTGAAGGGGCTACAAGAAAGCTGGGGGAGGGCTTTTTGCAGGGGCATGTAGTGAGAGGATGAGTAGCAATGATTTAAAGCTTGAAGAAGGGAGACTTAGGTTAGATATCAGGAGGAAATTCTTTAATTTGAGGGTGGTGAGCCTCTGGGTGCCCAGGATGCCCAGAGAAGCTGTGGCTGCCCCATCCCTGGCAGTGTCTCAGCCCAGGTTGGATGGGGCTTGGAGCAACCTGGGCTGGTGGGAGGTGTCCCTGACCATGGCAGGGGGTGGCAATGGAGGAGCTTTAAGGTCCCTCCCAACCCAAACCAGTCTGGGATTCTCTGATTCATTCTGATGCAGGCATTGCTTTTTGTATTGTTTGAAAAATAAGAATCTATATAACTCTTTTATAGCTGTAAGTAGTCTTGGCTAAGACCCTGCCTTCATTTCAGACCACAGACCCTCCACACTTGTTGGGAAGAGTCATGGAGAGAAGCAGATGAGAGGGAATGGAGACATTATTGAATAACATCAACCTTTCCCAAGAGCTGATGTTGCTGTCTGTGAGAGGGCTGTGGCTGAGCAGCTGCTTGCTGGGAGCAGCCCTGCACAGCCCTGCGCTGGGTTACAGGGCTGGGCTGCTCCGGGGACCCCTCTGCTCACCTTCTTGTGAGCCCCTTGTGTCCCCAGCAGTGGGTGTGGGGACAGGGCACCCTCCTTGGGAGCTGTGCTGCCTCAGATCCCTCCCCTGCATTTGAAAAAAGAAAAGGCTGGGGTGGGGAGCAGGTGAGAGCCACCGTGCCCCCCAGTTGCTCCAGCCAGGATTGCTTTGCCCTCCTCCTTCACAGAAGATGGATGGCCTCATTCTGGGCCCCCTGGTGAAGCAGACGTGATGGGAATAGTTGCTGCCCCATTAGGCCTTTAGCCTTATGTTTTTCAAGGCAGTGAGTTTTGCTATTCCTAAAGAAATAAGAACTTTTTATTAGCAGGAACTGAGTCACTGGGCAGCTGCCTTGGATCTGAGAGGTTTTGGTTTTTTGCAAATATAATTTGTGTGAGCTTGCCAGCTGCTGTGCCTGATGCCCTAAAAAAAAAAGAAAAACCCCAACCAGTAGTGTCGTGTGAACTCAACTGGCTGAACTTCCTCAAATCAAGGCAAGTGCAATGGTTTACATGGCACAAAGAGCCAGCACTGCCCCAGACATCTGCTGGTTACAGTGGTGGGCAAGGAGGGACAACATCTCCAAACTCTGTGGGTGACTGAGCCCTGATAAATGAACATTTGCTGCCTCTTGGTGCAGTCAGGACACGTTTGTTTCTGCTCATGCTCTGAGTGAGGTTAACCAAAAAGGCTGCTGACTGCAGACCTGCTGCTGCCTGGTGCAAACAATGTCTGTGCTGCACCCATCACTTAGTGGTCAGCAGTGGGGAATGACCTCGTGGGGCTTTTCTTCACAGTGAGGACTTTGCTGAGGTTATTTTACCTCAGAGGATCATGTTGAATTCTCCTTAGCAGGGGTAAGGGCATCACATCTCTCTCTCTGAGCAGACCAGCCAGGCTCTCCTGGCACTCCGTGGGTTACATGATGCCCAGAGTAAAGAAGCTGGACAGTCCTCATCAGCCAGAGCTAACCATGAAGCAACCAAGTTGCTTGTTTACCCTTGGGTGAGGAGGTTCTGAACCCCTTTTTTGCAGTAAACCCCCCATCAGGCAGCCTGAGCCATGCCACTTCTCCACCTCTCTTGCAGGAAGCCTCAACGTTTACCTGCGGCTGAAGGGTCAGACGGCGATAGAGAACCCCTTGTGGTCCTCCAGTGGGAATAAGGGGCAGCACTGGAACCAAGCCCGGGTTAATATAAACCCCCCAACTTCATTTCAGGTAAGGGCTTCTGCACTGCGCACCGGGACCCGGAATATTCAGGGTTTGGAGGGGAAGAGCTGTTGTCTGTCAGGGTTTAACACTGCCCGGCAATGGAACCCAGTGCCAGATGCTCCCTGTTCATCCCCCTCCCCTCCCTGATAAAGGAAGGAGAGAGAATAAGGGAGAGAGACTGATGGGTTGGAAACTAAACTACACAGCTTTAATGGAACAGTGATGATAAAAAAGAAAAATTACTAAATCTGTACAAATATACAGGAAAATTGATCCCAGGTTCCTCCCCCCTCTCCCCCAATAACTCTCACGTCACCCCTGAGGCTGCAGGGCAGCCCTGGGAAAGTCCAGGCTGGAATCCTGGAGTCAGCAGCAGTTGGGAGCTGGAGGCAGGAACACACAGATTCAGGCTGGAATGGATCAGGAGCACAGGCAGAGGAAGGGATGGAATCCTCCCAGGATGCCAAAACAAACAGGGAGAGGGGAAGAAGGGGAAGCAGGAAGGGGTTTGACCCTGGTGATCCCTCCAATTTATCCTGAGTATGAGGTGTATGGGATGGAATACTCTGTTTGGTCAATTTTGGCATCTCTCTTGTCTGTTCCTCCCCAGAGGAGGGGTTCAGGTGGGACCTCTTTACTCCTTTTCTCCTTCCAGAGGGCAAAATGTTCCTCAGAGCTGAGCAGTGGCCTTGGTTCTGCACACCAGGCTCTGGCTGGAACTGTAAATATTGAGTGGGATCAGTCCCAGGAGCAGACACTGCCTGAGAAACTTGCTGTTCAGTTCAGCAAGTGCAGCTGCTTGCAAGAGACTGAGCTGAAAGCAGAAGTCCAAGACAGAAAATCACCTTTATCCTGGCCCAAAGCAGGACAAGAGCTGAGGGTAAGGGCCATGCTGGTGTGGCTTCAGGAGAATGCAATGAAGCAGAAAGGAGCTCCAAATTCCCCTGAGAAATCCAGCCCAGCTCACTGCTGCCATTTCCCCTGCCCCAACCATGGGAATGTATTTTGCTTTTTCTGGTGACTTCATTTCTCCAAGCCAGAGGGTTGTGTTGACCTTTATTTCTGCCAGCAGTTCTCTAATGAGCATTGCATCAACCTCATCCACATGCAGAGAAAATGAAGTGAAGCCCAATGCCACTCTGGTTATATTTAGACAGCCCAGAGGCACACAAGGCAGGTTGCTGATTTTTCTGCAAAATTTCTCTTTCCCAACAAACTTATCCACATCTGTTCTAGGCTGAATGATTAAAACCAAGCCACAGCCAGCCCTGCCTCTTTTCCAGGGCTTGCACAAAGCCACAGCTTCTAACAAGGATGGAAAAAAAAAAAAAAAAAAAAAAAAAGAGCACGGACAGTATTTCCTGAGACTTCATTTGTTATGAAACTGAGGTCTTTAAACAGCATGGGGAGAGATGGATCTCATGGCAAAAAAACTACCCAAGAGCATAAAAGCAAAGGACTGACCCTTCAACATGAAAGCACAAATACTGAGGAAGAGTTTCTTTAGGGCAAGCTCCTCCTTTGCAGAGCTGAGAGCTGATTATATCTCCCTGCCTCTGCTTTCTCCTGGCCAAAGTTGAGAGCTCTCACACATCACAAGCTGTTGGAGCCACTTTTCTTCTGGTTTTTTCTGCCTATGAGGACATGAGGTTTCTGCTATGTTGTAGATTTAAAAAAACAACAACAACAACCAAGTGTTCTTGTGTTCAGGGATTTGGATTTAAGGAGTAGGAACTGAAAATCCTGTGGGTTAAATAGTTTGGAAAACTTGAATTATCATGGCTTTTCCCTTCTGGCTTCAGATGCAAAACTCCCCTGTGTATCTTAGATTATAGGCATGGCCAGATCTTCAAACTCAGTTTAACATCATGTGAGGATGAGTGTGCTTTAGTCTGCCTGGTGTCACAGGGACAAACCCATCCAGTTACACACTGAGGAAAATTAAAATTTAGAAGCAATTTGGTGGAAACAAGTGCATTCCCCCTGTGCTGGGCACTGGGGAGGCTGCACCTCAAATCCTGGGCTCAGTTCTGGGCCCCTGAGGACAAGAAGGAGATTGAGGGGCTGGAGTGTGTCCAGAGAAGGGAATGGAGCTGGGGAAGGGTCTGGAGCAGAAGTCTGCCCAGGAGCAGCTGAGGGAGCTGGGGGTGTTGATCCTGGAGCAGAGGAGGCTGAGGGGAGACCTTCTGGCTCTCTGCAACCCCCTGAGAGGAGGTTGGAGCCAGGGGGGGTCGGGCTCTGCTCCCCAGGAACAAGGGATGGGAGAAGAGGAAACAGCCTCCAGTTGTGCCAGGGGAGGTTTAGGTTGGAGCTGGGGGAACAATTTCTCAATGCCTGGAAAGGGTTGTCAGGGCCTGGCCCAGGCTGCCCAGGGCAGGGCTGGAGTCCCCATCATCCCTGGAGGGGTTTCAGAGCCTGGAGATGTGGTGATTTAGTGGCCTTGGAAGTGCTGGGTGAACAAGCAGACTCAATAATCTTAAAGATTTTTTTCCAACCCAAATGATTCCATGATTCTATGATTCTATTTTATACTTCCATGCTGCAGCATCACCTTAGAGAAATGGAAGGTGGAGCAGAGCAAGGCCGTGCTCTGAACATGGGCAGGGTTGGCTTCCCAACAAGCACTAGAATTAGGTTCAGTCAGTCAAACCAAACTCTTAAATGGTTGCTGGGCAAAGTCTTGGCTGACTGGGTTAACAGAGGGTACCCTTCAACATGAGGCAATCCGTCATCTCAATTGCCCATCATGGGCCCTGGTCAGTGTTCATCAGGACCCATCACACGGCACCCAGACCAGTTGGACCTCCCCAGCACCTCACAGGATGCAGTCACCCCCAAAAGTCAAAGCTTGGGGTTTCACTGAAGCCCAGGCATCCCATGGGACTGAAGCAGAAGGCTGAGAAGTGTTCAACCACTGTGACTTCAGGGCTCATTAATCACAGACACCAGGGCAGGGCAGCGTTCCTCTTTTCGACGATGAAGGCAGCCTGATGTGCCCTCTCCCAGCCCCAACATCTGCTCCCTGCTGCTCCTGCAGTCTGTGTCTGCTCTGGGCTCAGGCTTGAATCAGCTGCATCTCATCCTGAGGTCAGGAATGGTTGTAGTATATGAAAAAAATATAATAATGAGAAGAAGAAACAAAAAATAATATTTACTATTGCTGTTGCCATGATAATTGCCCTTATTAATAACAATAATAATAATTATTATTATTATCCTGGTGATGTGCATAGCTGAAATGCACTCCACAGATTGCATTTGGGCAGGGAGAGGCAGACAGACTGCTCCATCTCCAGCAATTCCCTGTTGGGAAAAACTCCTTGTAAGTAGTCTTGTTCAGTACCATGAGAAGGCTGCAGGAGGGCTGCAATCAGGCTTTGTGGTTTAATTATAATAGGGAGAAGGGGAGAGGGAAGCACTGGGGATGAGGGATGCTGGGCTGTGGCTCCTGGGGTGTCTCACACTCAATGGGATCAGAGTGGCATGTGACTCGGGTGAGAAAAACAGCAAAATAGGTCATTAATAAAAAAATAGGTCAAGCAAACAGCCCTGCTTCAGATCTTGGCCATCTGCAGATTTCTTGGGTGGAAAGGGCTAAAGAGGGAAATCCATGACATCCCTCCCTCAAGATCAGCTCCAGCATATTCCCATTAGAAAAAAAAAAAAAAAAAAAAAAAAAAAAAAAAAAAAAAAAAAAAAAAAAAAAAGTGAAAAACTCCCAGATTTCTGGCTCAAGCACATCCCCAACCCCAAAGGTGAAGGTCCTCTCCCTTCTCATCACAACAGCTGCATGTATGGCCCCACTCTCTACAAGCCCATACCCAGACACAGCCTGGCTGGAAGCAAGGGTGTGAGCTCCTGGGGTGTCCAGGAGCAGTACCAAAACCCAGGACCAATTAGCTGTTTTCTCCACAACAAAAATATGTAGAGAAAATAATTGTTGGGATTCATAAGCCCTTGGATACGAGGATGATTAATGAGAGCAGTTAACTATAGAGACCCGTTGGAAGCTCCAGCTATGTTTACATCAGCCCTTTTAATGATGTTTTTTTCTCATTTTGACTTCTCCCATTATTTTGGAAGACACTATGAAGAGCTCCTTCAGTCATGCAAAACCCGAGCCAGATAAAACCTGAGGGTTATGGCTTGTAGAGAGGAGCTAGAAGGTTTTTCTTGAGAAGACTGAGGAATTTGGCATGCACACCAAAGGAAAGGGGAGATCACACTATTTTTTTGCACCAGATGTGCAAAGAGGACCTTGAGGCAGAGGTTTTGCACTTTGATTTAGCTTACAGATCCAAGCTCAAGTGGAAAGCCCTGTGCAGAAGGTATCAGTGATGTCAGGTCTCCCAGGTTTGGGTGCTTTTCTTTGGTCCCTGGTACCTACAGCTCTGCTGTACCACAGACCGAGGATGTGCTCCCCAAAAATGAAGATACATCTATCTGTGCCCCCAAGTGCCACACCAGCACTCGTGGTTTCTTTGTGGGTACATTCTGGGGATGTGTGAAGAAGACAAAATCTTTTCCAACACATTTCCATCAGGACAGTAGAGGGGAGCATGAAAACATTAACTGGGTACAACCAAAGTCTCAAACAGTGGAAAAAGGGCCCCTTTTTTTGCTAATTTTTTTTTTCCCTAAATTTTTTTTTTTTTTTTTTTTTTTTTTTTTTTAAGGATTTTACAAATGATGTCTCAGCTGGGGAATTCCTGTTCTTTAACTAAGAGAAAGAGAGGACCATCAGAGTCCCCCATTCATCACCCATCCCCAGCATTTCACCTCCACAGCAAAACCAACCCATTCATTCCTAAAGCCATGAAAACACAGATGACAGCCTCCTCCCCATTCCCTGCAAGTTCTCAGGGCACTGGAAGCCATTCCATATTTCCTTCTCCCATCAGAGTAAGCTGTTGGACTCCTTGACCCTGGCCCTTGGCTGCAAGCCAGGCCACCCAGCGGGTGACAGCCCTTTTTATTTTGGTTTTAAATAAATATTTCACCTACAAGAGCCCATAAATAACCAAGCAATTCACTGCAGGCTTGCCAGCTCTCCATTTTTTCTGATCTCAGCACTTGGTGCTCCCAAGTTCAGCCCCCACTCCAAATTAATCCACAAGTGGTGGCTTTGCATCTCAATGAGAGGGAAAAGGTGATTTTCTGGCTCGACCTCTGAGATCAAGTGCTAATGCACTACAGACAAACGTAGTGATCTATCATCCAAGCTCAGGCCAGGACCACTTTTTTAGGACCACTTTTTTATTTATTTCCCAATGAGAAGGGCTTGCAATAACTTACTTGACACCATCAGTCATTTCTTGGCCTTCCTCTCAGGGGTATTCAGGGTGTTCCAGCCAAGTGCTGCCAGACCAGAAGTTCAGCCCCAGACACTGATTAAACACAACACCTTATTATTCATTTTATGGGAGCAGCTTGGCACCTGGGTCATGGAGAAAGACCTGGTGGTGGCAAACAGAATACCTCATGCCTGGGGACCTTGTGGTTGGAGGATGTGCTGTGTTTTGATGGTGATGCAATAAATGCTTCTCCCTACAGAGGGGTTGCTGGGAAGGGCAGGGGTAAAGGAAGAAGAAGTCAAGTGGTAATGAATTATGTCTGGAAACAGACAAAACCCAATGTTTTTAAGCCATTGCACTGCCTTGTGTCATGTCTGTTACAAATCACATTCAAATCTCTTCTCCTGCACAGACCAAGCTGGGCAGCAGCAGCCCAGACTGCTTTGGGTTGGGAGGGACCTTAAAGCTCCTCCATTCCCACCCCCCTGCCATGGGCAGGGACATCTCCCACCAGCCCAGGTTGCTCCAAGCCCCATCCAACCTGGGCTGAGACACTGCCAGGGATGGGGCAGCCACAGCTTCTCTGGGCACCCTGGCACAGGGGCTCAGCACCCTCACACCAAAGAATTAATTCCTCACATCTCATATAAACCTTCCTTCTTTCTGTTGAAACCCTTCCCCCTCATCCCATCCCTCCATCCCTTGTCCCCAGTCCCTCCCCAGCTTTCCTGGAGCCCCTTCAGGCACTGGAAGGTGCTCTAAGGTCTCCCCATTGCAGCCTTCTCTTCTCCAGGCTGAACACCCCCAACTCTCTCAGCCTGGCTCCAGAGCAGAGCTGCTCCAGCCCTCCCAGCAGCTCCAGGGCCTCCTCTGGACTCACTCCAACACCTCCAGCTCCTTCTGCTCTTGGGGACCCCAGAACTGGACCCAGCACTGCAGGGGGGGTCTCACCAGAGCAGAGCAGAGGGGGACAATCCCCTCCCTGGCTCTCTGGTCATGACCAGATGTCCCACAGGTGGAAAGAAGAGCTTCCAAAAGACTTGCTGGAGCCTGGTATAGCTCAGGATATTCTTTCACGGGGAAGATTTGAGGACAAAATAATAATAATAATAATAATAATAATAATAATAATAAATCTTAATTTTCTCCTATACTGATCTTTGCTTTCCTGCTCTTTCCCTCCTTCCTAAAGGGAATCTTTAAGGCTGGGAAAAGGTGAGAAGCTGAAAAGTGTTCCCCTCCTCCCCCTCCCCCCAACGCTGAGCACTGGTGGCATCCTATCCCCCTGGGCAACATGAGCTGGGAAGGATGCCAAAGAAAAAGGGAAATATTTCCAACTACCTGCTGCATCCTGCTGGTTGTGCAGCCCCTGAGTGAACCAAACCTGCTGAGCAGAGCTGCTCCTGGGAGATGGTTCAGGAGGAAAGGGGAAGGAGCTCTCTGGACAGAATGGTCCCTAAGGCTGCTGCAGCTGGGGGAAGGCAGCAGATGCCCTTTGGCTTTCAGGAGCAAAGCAGAGTCCCAGCTGTCCTTGAGGGTGGCTCAGAGCCTTGTTTGCCTTTTTTTTCTTTTCCCCCAACTGCATGTTCATCTGATTAGTTTGTAAATCCCTGGAGCCCCATTTGTCCAATTAGTGCTTGCTGAGTCTCTCGCTACTGGCAAGTCCCAGGCTCCTCCATGCACTATTGCATTACCCCAAAGAAAATCACTTGGCAGCTAAGAACTGAGGCCTCTTAGTGCCAGGAGGAATTGAAGGGAGGAGATGCAGCTCCTGCACCTTAACCAGCCCTGACATAAGCCCTGCCTGGACAGGAGGGCTCAGCCCAGGGAGTTGAGGTCATTTGGGGGCTGTTTTGATGTCCTGGGAACTGGGATTTGAGGAAAGCTTGGGAAAATTTCCACCTGGAGCCAAACAGCTTTGCCAACAAACAGCTGTAACCTCAGGCCTCGGAGCCATCATGTCACATCCCAGAGCTCCTTGATGGTATTTCTTGCTTTGGTCCCCATTGGGAAGTGCTGCTGGTGGGAGTTACCTGGGGGCTCCCCTCCAGTCAGGCTTTTTGCAGGAGAATAAATCATTTCAGTGGATTAAAAAAGATTTCCAAACATTTGAAGAATGAGAACATATTTCTAGGAAGAAAAAAACAAACAAAACAAAACAAAACCTCTTTTTTCCCTTCCCTTCCCTCCCCTCTGCTGGTGCAGTCAATCAAGGGATGTTAACACCACCCACACCCAATCCCCTCCAACCCACCCAGGCTGTTCCCTGGCAGCTAATGTTACTGTGAGATCAATAAAAAAACAAATTAAACCCTAACAGAGTGCCCTACCTCACCTGGAGCAACTCATCACCTTGATCACCTGGAGAAGAGAAGGCTCCGGGGAGATCTTAGGGCACCTTCCAGTGCCTGAAGGGGCTCCAGGAAAGCTGGGGAGGGACTGGGGACAAGGGCCTGGAGGGATGGGATAAGTGGGCTGGTGGGAGGCAGTTTCAGACTGCAAGAGGGGAAGATTTAGTTTAGACATTAGGAAGAAATAGTTCGGTGTGAGGGTGCTGAGCCCCTGTGCCAGGGTGCCCAGAGAAGCTGTGGCTGCCCCATCCCTGGCAGTGTCTCAGCCCAGGTTGGATGGGGCTTGGAGCAACCTGGGCTGGTGGGAGGTGTCCCTGCCCATGGCAGGGGGGTGGCAATGGAGGAGCTTTAAGGTCACTTCACTTTACTTACCTAAATCCTCCTTTACTTACCAAAATACGTCCAAACCTGATCCCTGCATTTCTTGGCACTCCTTGAGGCAAAGCTGAAAGCACCAACATCCATATTGGAAGCACAGCTGGAAATTAAGCAGGTCTTGAGAATTTGGGGCTGGAGCACTTAAGATGTGTGCAGGACATCTTTCTGGAGACCCATCACTTGGTTTGTTGGGTGGGGAAAAGGAAGCAAAGATGCAGCCTCCAGACACAAGAGCAAAGATGGATGTAAGCAATGAAACCACCCAGCAGGACAGCAGAGCTCAGGTTTTCTTTTCTCTCTAGCCTGACGTTTTGCCTAGACATATATATTCCTTGACAGAGGTTTGTGAGCAATTTGACCCATGCTAATTCTTAACCCCCAGCCAGGAGAGAGCTGCACACCAGGAATCCATCTGCCTTGCCTCAATTTCTTGTCTGTCTGTGCCCAGTTCCTTAGGCAGAGGCATCCATGTCCTTCTCTGATTTATCACCCAGCTTTAATAAGTGCATTTTATAGTTTAGGTCATACCCTTTCACAACTCTCATTATTTTAAACAGGTTTTACAGCAACAAAAATGTGCCATAAAAGTGTCTTTCTCCAGTGGGCTCAACTGGCTCTTTAGTTTAAAACTCAGTCCCACCTCACCATGACTTGGAAAGAAGGAATTTTGGGTTTCAGTGTTGAATAAGACTCCAAGATGACAAAGTAAGCACCTAAAAAGATGTGTAAAGTCATTAGAACTCAAGCTGGAGTCTCTTGAGTGTGGCTGGAACATTACCCACTCTTCCAGGAGGGGCTGGGACATGCTGCCTCTTTACTGCTTCCCAAACCCTGCCCCTGGAAAAGGTTTCATTCCTGCAGGTCTGTTCTACTCTTGGCTCAATTTTAGCTTTACAGAAGGGTAAAGGAGAATAGAGGTGGGCTTGGAGCTGCAGAAGGCCTGTCCATCCCCAGGCCAGCTTGGTATCAAGCAAAGTCAAAGCTCCATCAATCTTTGGTGGGTGGTGGGTGAAACTCTTAGTTCTTCTCCAACTAAAATAGCATTAGAAGTGGAAATAAACCAAAACTGGGAGTGCCTGTCCAAATTGCAGAATAAACTGAGTCTGAACAAGTTCCTAAAACTTGTATTTCAGACTAAAGCAGGGATTGATCTGATTATAAACTACTGATTTAAGTCCACCTGGGTTTTTAGGGACAGCTTGGCTCAAGGGCTGACCCTGCCACGTGGCCACCTTGCTGGAAAAAAAAAAACCAAGATAAAGTCAAACCACTCTTTCTTGCAGCCCCACCCCAGCACCAAGCCCCAAACTCCTCCACCCAGGACACCACCACGACTCACCAGCATGTTGCAGACATTTCAGGAGACCTTTCTGCCACCAGGCAGGATTGTACCCTGGGATGGCCAAGGAGAGACATGGGAGCTTTCAAGCAGGAGACATGGAGCCAGATGGGGACAACCCCATCCTTTGGCTTTTGAAACCATCTTTCCACCTGAACAGACAGAGAGGAAACAGCTCTAAATTTAAAAAGACATCTCAAATGAGCAAGGCTGAACCCAGCCAGGCTGAAGGATTGAATGGAATATGGCAAAGGCTGACAGTGCCTGTTAACCAGCTCAGGCCAGAGTCAATATTTGCATTTTGGGTCTATTTTGTTCTTCCAGAACACATTCCCCTGTCAGCACATAAACCTGGAGATTTCACCACTCTAGACATGCTTTCACCAGGAGGACTTCACGTGGATCCTATCTCCTTCTTTTCTTTGCCTTACTCCAGAAAGAAATGGAACCCCCCCTGCAAAGGATACGGGTCTGCAACTCTCTGCACCCAACCAAGGTGGGTTGCAGAGATCAGCATGGACAGGATGAGGTCTGTGCCACCTGTGTCAGCATGGCTGATGGGGTCAGCAAAATGGTTGGGTGAGCCCATCCCATCCACCCATGGATCTCTTCCAGTCAGGAAGAATTTTGGACTTCTCCATCCCACTCATTCAAAGATCCCTTCACAAGCAGAAGAGGAAACCCACAGGAAAGGTTCTTTGTTCCATCACTTTTAAAGTTTCCCATCTCCTCTCTTTCTCACAAGCACAAAAGCTGGAAACCTGCATTTCTACCCACCCATGAGGTGGTGTTGGGCTGATGGTTGGACCTTAGAGATCTTTTCCAACCTTGATGATCCCATGATCCCAAGACAGCTTCGGAGAAGCCAGAGCCGAGCTGTCCTGGTTTGGGCCAGGATAAGGTGATTTTCTGGTTTGTACTTTTGCTTTTAGCTGAGTTGCTTGTAAGTAGCTGCACTTGCTGAAATGAACAGCAAGTTTCTCAGACAGTGTCTGCTTCTGGGACTGATCCCACTGGATGTTTATAGTTACTGCCAGGCACTGGTGTGCAGAGCCAAGGACACTGCTCAGCTCTGAGGAACATTTTACCCTGCAGAAGGAGTAAAGAGGTCCCACCTGAACCCCTCCTCTGGGGAGGAACAGACAAGAGAGATGCCAGAACTGACCACACAGAGTATTCCATCCCATACACGTCATACTCAGTATAAATTTGAGGGATCACAAAGATCAACTCCCTTTTTTCTGCTCCCTTTTCTGCTCCTTCCTGCTCTTCCTGCCCTTCCTCCACCTGTTCCCTGTTTGCTTCAGCATCCTGGGAGGATTCCATCCCTTCCTCTGCCTGTGCTCCTGATCCATGCCACCCTGAATCTGTGTGTTCCTGCCTCCAGCTCCCGACTGCTCCTGACCCCAGGATTCCAGCCTGGACTTTCCCAGGGCTGCCCTGCAGCCTCCGTGGTGACGTGAGAGTTATTGGGGGGAAGGGGGGAGGAACGTGGGATCAATTTTTCCTGTATATTTGTATATATTTAGTAATTTTTCCTATTTCTCATTACTGTTTCATTAAAATTGTGTAGTTTAGTTTCCAACCCATCAGTCTCTCTCCCTTATTCTCTCTCCTTTCTTTATCAGGGAGGAGAGGGGGATTAATAGAGAGCATCTGTTACTCAGTTTAATTGCTGGGCCAGTGTTAAACCCTGACAGCAGCCCAAGCAGTGCCCCTGGATCTTGGCAGCATCATCTCTTAGGAGAGGCTTTTCCCTGGTTGTCAAATGCCCCTAAAACATGTCACTGATGTGCTGGTCTTGTCTCACTGGCTAAATGGTGACCCTGCTGGTACCAGCTGCTAACTCAGGTTTCAGTCCTCTGAAGAGCAATTGTTCAGCTCAAATTTGGGGAGAGAAACAAAATTACAGGAGGGGTGGAGGCTGTGAAGTCTTACTGCCACAAGTTTGCTTTTTGTGGCTGATTTCCCCATGCTGTCTGCATACTGCCTGAAGTCCTTGAAGTTTCTTAAAGTTAAGCATGTATTTAAAGAAATGTTCTTATGTAAACTTTTTAAGTTTTTTCAACTTTAAGTTTACACAACTTTTTTTTAACTTAAAGTTTTTTTTTTTTTAAAGTTTTGAACTTGTGTGAAACCTAGCACAGTGTGCTATGGCATTTATTATTTATTTGTAATTCTGTATCATGTGTGCTTTCCCTTAACATATGGCATCAGTTGGCACACGTTAGGAGATAATCCTTTTTTATCTTAACAGTTTCCAAATCAGAAAAAAACAAACAAACAAAAAACAAAAAAACCCCAACCAAACAAAAAATAAACCAACCAACAAGGAGAAACAATAAAAAACCCCCAAGAATTGCTGCTTGAAGTGTTGGAGTCTGTCATAGGTGACACTTGGCTGGCTGGTAATGGTGGTTTGGCAGTACTGGCTCAGGGGATATATTTTTAAAATTGCCTTCTTCCCATTTGAAATGAGCTGTGTGGCTGTTAAAAAGCAACAGGCAGTGGTGAGTAGATGTTAGTGGTTGGTTTATAGTCCCAGAATGAGGATGGCCTTTGAGGGATCATTTCTTAGTCCTCAAAGCACACTGGGGCCTGACCTGGGGCCTCTTTCAGCCATGTGAGAGCCTCCAGTCCAAGCACTTTCAGGCCAAACCAGTGTAATTTTAGGTATTTTATATTTTTAAATACCAGAGTTTTTCCAGGGCAGCCTGAGGATGAGAATGGCATTCCCTGCCACAGGAAATGTGTTCTGTCTGTCAAACCTGGGCTTGGAAAAATGGACTTAGACCTCTCCAGCTGAGTACCTGTGTTCCCATCCTGTCTGCTGTTTCACATTCTTTCACACCTCAAACTTCTTGCTGGTTTGCTTCTGTGAGCCTGCAGCCCTTTAATGGTTTCATTCCCTTGGGGATGTTCATTCCCCAACAGGTTCCTCAGCTACCAGCATTCCCCTTGTTTTCTGGAGTGTTTTCAGCCTTCACTCTCATTTCTTTGTCCTTACCAAGCCCTTTTATCTCCCTTGCAGTGAGGTTGAGGGCTGGTGTGCAAGTTGGGAACATCTCCAGCAGGACCCCACTGTGCAGTCCACAGCTCAGCCTGTGGATTGAGGTTATCAGTAGGGTTCTTCATGACTTCAGAAAGTCCATATGATTGCAATAGTTGTGTTTGATAAAGCAAAATGGGGAAAAAAAAATGAAGTTTTTGGAGACCAGCCTGCTACATCCCTGGTCTTAACTTGCTCCCTGTCTGTGATGTGATTACAGACTTGCTAGATGGAGGATGTTTAAGAGTTATCCCTAGGTCTGGGTGAAGAGCCAAGCTCTGCTGTTCTTTGACATTTAAAATGTGAATAATTGCCAGCTCCGTGCCCCAGGCTGTGTCTCCTCAATAAGAACTGCACCAGAGCCTACCCAGGCTTGCTCCTGAAAGAAGAGTTTCCCATGGGCACGAGTCCCCTGTTGCTGGGAGGAATTACTCATGTCTGTGAGCAGTTCTCAGTGGGAAGGGTACACAGGGAGACTGAACTCCTCCAGAGCCTCTGTTTGTGGTGGTGCAGTGATGTCATTTTCCTGAACTGCAGCAGACTGCAGCTGAGGAAATGCAGAATGTTCTTAGCCCTTCCCTTCCCAGGGGTATTTCTGTACTGACCTTCCAGGAGCCCAGCGTGTTCTGCCACCCTGGGCTCACTCTGCCCACTCTTTTCTTCTCCTGTGGGGTTTCTGCATCTCTGGAACAGCTTCAACAGCTGCTGTTTCACACTGCTAACACAGAAATCCTGACTTCTGTGTTACTGGCAGGATTAAAGCACAGAGTCCCTTGATCTGCTAAGGACTGAGCACAGGATTGTTTTTTCATCAAAAGGGTTAAAGAAAGGCTATTTCCTGCTTTTCACAAAGCCCTTACACATTAAATGTGTCAGCGTGTAGAAGGGGATCTGGATGACATTCCTTCAGCCTGAATGTTGTAGTTCTTCCCTCCATGGCATCACAAGGATCCAGGGACAAATTCACAGTGAACTCAAGTGTTTTATCAGGACAGACAGTGACAGACACAACCCCCTGCAGTAACTGGAGGTTTTTACTCGGGAGTTTCTGATTCTGGACTGGATGTCATTCCTGAAGGTAGGCATTCGCCAAGCAAACAGCTCCAGCCAAGCAAGTCTTGCTGACAGGAGGAATATTTCACCATAGTCACTGCTTGGCCTGTTGCAGTCTGCCTGATGCCTGTTGAGCATCTGTGGGACCTGGTCCCTGGGGTTGAGGTTTTAACTCCTTCCCCTCATCTTTGTCACAGAATCAGTGTCTCAACTTGGAAGGGACTCATAAGGATCACAGAAGTAAAACTAAATCCTGTGACTGGGAGCATCATCCAGATGTTCCTTGTCCTCTGACAGGCTTGGTGCTGTGACCACTTCCCTGGGGAGCCTGTTCCAGTGGATGACCACCCTCTCCTTGAAGGACCCCTCAGCCTCTTGATCCCAGTTTTTTGTGTATAACCAGGATTGCTCCATCCCAGGCTGAGAACCCTGCACTTGCTCTTCTTAAATCCTACAATCATCAAGGTTGGAAATGACCTTCAAGATCATCAGCTGACAGTTCCACACCAATAGATCATCTCCTGAAACGCCACATTTAATTGTTTGGGGTTTTTTAACACCTTCAGGGGCCGCGACTCCACCATTTCCCTGGGCAGCCGGTTCCGCTGCTTCCCTGGAATTCCCTCTGGTTTTTCTGCCCCCGAGGGAGCCCACAGCTCCTCACGGTGTTTTCCCACCTTCACTCGAGTCCTGCCTCCTGATGATTTATAAAAACTGACGCTTTGGTTAGTTTTTTGGTTATTTTTTTCCAGCAGTGGAGCCTTTACCGCAGACACCTCTGACCAGCCAGCATCGCGGCTGCAGATCCACTCGGGACGTTTCCTCCCGAGGTCCCTCCTTGTGTGGGAGGCGAATTTCCCTCAGAACCCTTCAAAAAAAATGGAGAGGAGAAAAGGAGGCACAAAAAGCTGAACTCGCCCAACGTGGGGCTCGAACCCACGACCCTGGGATTAAGAGTCCCATGCTCTACCGACTGAGCTAGCCGGGCGCCTGTTTTACGGCTCCCGCCGCGCGCCCTTCCCCGCATGACGCCACGATCGCGCTGACGCGACTGCGCCCCGCTGCCTTCCTGCGCTGATTGGCCAATGGCGGGAGCCAATGCGAGCGGGCGTTGTTGGGCGGTGGGGAGGGTCGGTCGGGCTGAGNGTGGGGAATGGCCTTGGAGCTGCCGGGCCCACTGGGGGGCTGCAGGCAGAGCAGGGCGTGTTGCCTAAAATAATAATAATAATAATAATTAATAATATTCCCGGGTTTGCGTTGGTCAGGTGCAGCTGTCAGTGCCAGTGTTGGTGTGGCTGACAAAAGCTCTGGAGAGTTGAGGGCAAGAAGTAAGGCATGCAGGAGGAGATCTGAAGGGTCTCTCTGTTTTCAGCAGCAGGTGTTGAACCAGTGGCCTGATAAATCGTTAAATAAATCCGAAAGGTGTGCAAGAAAACAGCACCTTTTTTTTTTTTTTTTTCCATGTTCTTTCCTGTCTATATAAATAGTCCTAATCAGGACTATTAGAATTGCAAAAAAATAATTCACCCGTGTTGATCATGCACCTTCCTGCTCCTTTTTTGTAAACTGTTGGCACCACAGGAGGGCAGCTCAGTGAGTGTTACATCAATAACCAAATATTCTCATTACATGACTCAGATGCAGACTGCCCCTCAGTAGCTGCTGCTCACAGCATGCCCATCCCACATTCCTAAAAACTCTGCCCTCTCTGGAGCAGCTCTGGTTTTTGGCTGATGCCATGTTCTTGGTCCTTCATTAGCAGCTGTTGGAGAGTGAGTTCTTGAACTATTTTGGGAAGGTGGCAAGCAGCTTGTTGTGCAGTAGGGTCCTTCCATCTCCTCATGTCCTCCTGACAAACAGCCAAGGGGATGGAGGTGACTTTCTCCAGGCTGAACAACCCCAACTTCCTCAGCCTGGCTCCACAGGGGAGATGCTTCAACCCTCTGCTCAGAGCCACTGAAATGCTGGGAGTGCTGGAGCAGCTCCCTGGGAAGCCAGGCTGAGGGATTGGGGTTGTTCAGCCTGGAGAAGAGGAGGCTCCCAGGTGAGCTCAGAGCAACCTCCCAATATCTGAAGGGGCTACCAGAAAGCTGGGGGAGGGCTTTGGACATGGGGGGGTAGGGAGAGGACAAGGGAAATGGGTTAAAACTTGGAGAGGGGAGATTGAGGTTGGAGATGGGGAAGAAATTCTTGAATTTGAGGGTGCTGAGCCCCTGTGCCAGGGTGCCCAGAGAAGCTGTGGCTGCCCCATCCCTGGCAGTGTCTCAGCCCAGGTTGGATGGGGCTTGGAGCAACCTGGGCTGGTGGGAGGTGTCCCTGCCCATGGCAGGGGGGGTTGAGATCATCTTTAAGGTCCCTTCCAAGCCAAACCATTCTGTGATTCTGTGATTCTTCAAGTAATGTCAGTGGGAGTGGGTGCTGGGTGTCAGCTGGCAGCAGTCAGCAAAACTGAGACCTTAGTCTGCCACTGGATGAGGTTTGGTTTGTTTGGTTTTTTGGGGTTTTTTTTTCTGAAAGACTTTGCCAAGCTGTTCAGTCTCTCTAAAATAGATGGGGTGCTTGAGTTTGTAGGAGACTGCTCAGGATTCCCTGCAGCTTCCATGGAAAAAAATGAGTTTGGAATTTGGACCATAAACCAAGAGTTGTTTTNGAGTTGATAATATATTATATATATATATATAAATATATATATATAACACTCTTCATGGTGGAATGGACTGCTTCTACCTTGTCTTATTTTTGGATTTTTTGCTGGACTGTTTGTGCCAACTAGCCAGCCAAATGACTCTGGGCCTGGTCTCCCGGGGCAGCCTGGGCCAGCCTCTCGACTGCTGCACCTCCCCCTTCTGGGACACCTCGACCAATAACTTTTCCTCCTGTCCCTCCACCTCCTCCTTCCTCCAGAAAGTAAACCCTTCCTGCCTGACTCTGCCAAATCGACTGGTGTGGATGCTGCAAAAAGACTTGGGATCTCTGCCTTGACCAGGAACTGCCTTCTCTCCCATACCTCCCCTCTGCTCAGAGATGTCTGCAGGGACAGAAACTGGGACCTCACTTTGCTGCCTTTTTTTTGTTTGTTTGTTTGTTTTTTGGTGTTTGTTTTATTGCCTATAGGATATATTTTTCTGCGGGATCACTCTTCAACCAGGGCCATGGGGCCAACAGGAGCATCCCTTCCTGGTGGTGGTGGGACCAGGGTGGTGAGAGGGCTGGAGTCATGGGGGCTGAGGGAAAGGAAAAACAGTAATAACTTTTGATGCTTTGCTCTAAATGAGGCTTTAGGAGCATGGGAAGGGGGATCTGTCTCTGGATCCTGTGGGGAGGGCTCTGGATGGGGCTGCTGGTCCCCACCTCATGACTGGATGAAGAGGGATCCTTATGTAGTGAAGGTGGTCAGTGTGGGGGGCTTGGGATGGTTCTTCCCACATGGGAGGTGACAGATTCCTGTGGAAGGAGGAGATGTGGCAGGGATTTTGAGGTGAGGTAGGCTTCTTGGGGTGTGCTGTGTGCCCAGTGTGAGGAGCAGACAGGGCTGCAGGTGGGTAGAGCCAGGACTGCCCCCTAATCGCCACACACCGGATGCCTGCAGCTGTGCCCCTCTGACTTTCTCTTGACATGTGCCTTTCTTTTGCCACTGTGAATTAGCTCTTTGAATTGTACTGTCTGGCTTCTTTGCTGGGGAAGGGGTGTTTCCTGGGCTTCTGGCAGGGCTTGAGCAGCTTCTCTTCCCCTCTGGGAGCCTTAACGGTCTGCAGTGGGGCTGAAAGCCTGATATGGGGGGGATCCCGGCCCCCTGCCCTCACTGATGGGGTGCAGGGCTCTCATCTAGAGCTAGGATGTACACGTCTTCCTCCTCTCTGCTGTGATTGGGAGGGGCTGTGATCTAAGTGCTGTGATCTGGGGAGCCCTTGGGCTCCCTGTGCAACTGGAAACCTCTGTAGGAGGCTGCATACTGGAGCAGGAGCCCTTCCCAGCCTGGGGCTCCCAACCAGGGGCTCAGTGGGGAGCAGGGAGGCTGTGGGGCAGAACTGGTGCCTTGCTTCTGCCCTCTCCTCTGCCTGAAGGCACCCCCCAGCTCCGGCTGAGCCCTCATTGGCTCCAGCCCCACCTTAGCTCGGTTTGGTTTTTGTTCTGGGGTCTAACTCTTCTCCTTTCTTTTAAATATGTAAAACACTAATTCCTTTTTTAATTTTTAATACCAAATGAACCAAAAAAAAAAAAAAAAAAAAAAAAAAAAAAAAAGCCTCCTATTAATCAATTCTTTATTAAGACAAGAATTTCAGCTCCCAAGGAGCTGTCACTCAGGCAGCAGCAGGGCTTGGTGGGACGTGCAGGTGGGCAGCAGGGGGGTGGGTAAACAGGATATTCCCTGTGGGGAGCATTTGCATCTACATCCCCCAGCAGCAGGAAAGAGGTGGATTCCTGGAGCATTTTCCACTCTCTGATAGGGATAGGTGGACAGAGCCCCAGGCTCCACTTTTCCTGTTATGTCAGTGAAGTTTTGTGTGTTTTTCAAGTTTTTACTATTTTTTTTTCCATTTCTCTCAGACATTCTGGATTTTATTTTATTTTTTTGGGGGGGTTGATTTAGTCCAGCATCAGAGGGTACCACACCTACTGACTGGGGTTTTCACCCTGGCTTCAGGGTGTGTGGTGTGTATGTGCCTGCACGTGGTTCAGCCCCAGATGCTTTTCACACTGCTTGTGAAGTCCTCACTGGTTACAAAGGGTTCCCACCAAAGGCATCAGCAAAGCTCTGTGTGGTGGAGGAAATAACACTGAATAGAAAACTGGAAGCTTAAATCCCAGGGCACATAAACAACTCTGTGTACATCCTCCTTTCAACCCTAGACCCCTGGTTAGGGAGTGACTTCACAGGCCATAGGCAACATCAGGTAGCTCAGAGCGAATCTCTTCACTTCTCTTCTCCACAAGTGTTTCTGCTTCAGAATTTCTAACAGCTGCCAGGGCCCTGAGCCTTAAGCAGAATGCTTGATGCACCCAGGCTCCTGCTAGCACCATCCCACCCAGCCCATCACCAGCTCCCAGGGGCAATGGAGGTGCCACTCCTGACCCTCCTGAGCTTGCAGCAGAGAGGAGAGAGGAGAGAGGTTAGGTCTACAGCCAGAGAACCTCTCCTATGAGGAGAGACTGCAAGAACTGGGGGTGTTCAGCCTGGAGAAGAGAAGGCTGCAATGGGGAGACCTTAGAGCACCTTCCAGTGCCTGAAGGGGCTCCAGGAAAGCTGGGGAGGGACTGGGGACAAGGGCCTGGAGGGATGAGTTTAATGTTTAAAAATGAATGTTTTTAAACTGAAAGGGGAGAGATTTAGGTCAGTTTCCTTTTGGGCTGGAAAGGACCTTGAAGCTCCTCCAGTGCCACCCCCTGCCATGGGCAGGGACACCTCCCACCAGCCCAGGTTGCTCCAAGCCCCATCCAACCTGGGCTGAGACACTGCCAGGGATGGGGCAGCCACAGCTTCTCTGGGCACCCTGGGACAGGGGCTCAGCACCCTCACACCAAACTATTTCTCCCTCACATCTCATCTCAATCTCCCCTCTTCCAGCTGGAAACCCTTCCCTCTCATCCCATCCCTCCAGTCCTTTGTCCCCAGTCCCTCCCCAGCTTTCCTGGAGCCCCTTCAGGCCCTTTAAGGTGCTCAAAGGTCTCCTCAGAGCCTTTTCTTGCTTATTATCAGCAACACCTCTTAGAGGTTGGTGCTGATACTCCAGCTCCACACACCTCCAAATCCTCTGCTCTCCAGGTAACCAGCTCCAGCAGGATGCTCTCCCACCATGGGGCTGTGTACCAACTGACCTCCTGCTGCTAATTACTCTTGATATTAATGCTGCCAAGAGCTTGTAATTAGAAGCAGAAAAAGGAGATAGATAGATAGATAGATAGATAGATAGATAGATAGATAGATAGATAGATAGCTGTGGGGAATGACTGGGAAGCATGAGATGCTGCAGGTCAGTGGTCAGGCTGGAGAACATGTGCAACAAGAGACCTCCACAGGCATCATTAATCTGGATCCTTTAATTGGGAGCTTGGAAAAAGCCTTTTCCATCTGTTTTCAAAGAGGGAGAGCCAGAGCTGCCCTGAGGAGGCTGGAGCAGGACAACTGCTGGGCCCTGCCAGGCTGGCATCATCTCTCTCTCAATGATTTCCATCCTCCCTCACTGCCAGCAGCCTCCTGGATAAAGGACACATGTCACAACATGTCACAAAATGTCACAACATGTCACAACATGTCCCTGACCCCTTCCCTCTCCCGTGCTTGCTCAGCCCAGCAGCCTCAGGGGAGGATGAATTTCCATTATTGCTTTCTGCTGTATCAGCCATCAAAATTCCCATGAAAACAGTGAATAGGACACGAAATTGCAAATTAGGCTTTAATTAGAAGCTGGCACCTGCTTTCCAACCAAGGCTCACAATGAAGATGTCTCCATGTTGCTATGGCAGGCCAGGAACAGATTCCAGTTGCAGGACCCTTTAGAAGACAAATTTACTCAGCCCTCTAAACTTGTATGCCAAAGTGATTAACACTTTAATGCTAATATCAAGCTGGACCAGCACACACATTGGATTCATTAGGAGGCATCATTTTTCAGCTCTGTCTTAACAGGATGCAAATGAGGGTTTGACTTGGTCCTGGGCTGCTCCCCAAATCACAGCCAAAGGGAATTCAATTAATGGGATTTACATCCCAATGTGGCACACCAGGCTCTGCAGGGCTTGATAAGGTGGCCAGATGAGAGCTGGGCTACCAGCACTGCCCTGTCATTGTGCTCCACCTCCTGCCCATCCTCATTGGGCACCCCAAAAAAAAAGCCCAGCCCAAAGATGCTTGGTCAAGCCCAAGCCAAACCTGATTTTCCCTTCCTCCTTGGTGTTCCTTCCCACTGCTGAAGGCATTGAGATCATGGAATGGCTGAGGTTGGAAGGGACCTTAGGGATCATCTGCTCCAAGCCCCCTGCCATGGCCAGGGACACCTCTCAAGGATGCTCCAAGCATGTTTTCCTTCCCATCACACGATGATGCCTGACTATTCCATAGCCCTGGGATGATGCAGGGTTGGCAACTGTGTTTGAAGAAAACATCTTTGCTAAGGATGGTGTGGAGCTCAGAGCAGAAGCCATGGGAACACTCTCCACTTCCCTTTCCCAGCCATCCCCAATTCCTTCCCCAATTTCAGGCTGCTCAGAAGATGCCAATATCACAGAAGTAATAATAGTAGAAATAATAACATTGTAATAGAATGGCTTAGATTGGAAAGGACCTTGGAGATCATCTGCTCCAACCTCCCTGCCATGGGCAGGGACACCTCTCAAGGATGCTCCAAGCCTCATCCAACCTTATACACATCTGAACACCTCCAGGGAGGGGGCAGCCACAGCTTCTCTGGGCAATCTGTTCCAGAGTCTCAGCACCCTCCTCCTGAAGAAATTCTTCCTCAGATCCAGGCTGAACCTCTTCTCCTGCAGTTTCAACCCATTTCCCCTTCTCCTCTCACTGGACACTGATGAAAAGTCCCTCTGCAGCCTTCCTGGAGGTTCCCTTCAGGCACTGGAAGGCAGCTCTAAGGTCCCCCTGGAGTCTTCTCTTCTCCAGGCTGAACAATCCCAGCTCCTCAGCCTGTCCTCACAGCAGAGCTGCTCCAGCCTCTGGATTGTCTTTGTGGCCTCCTCTGGACTCATCCCAACAGATCTGTGTCCTTCCCCTGGTGGGAACACCAGAACTGGATGCAGAACTCAAGGTGGGGTCTCACAAGAGCAGAGTAAAGGGGGTTCAGATGGCACTGAAGCCACCAGCAGCAGCACAGGGTGACACAAACTTCAGAACTTCTTTACAGTTAGATTAAAAAAACCTAAAAGGTCTTTCCCAACCCAAATTTATTCTGTGATTCTAAAGCATTCTATGATCATTCTCAGCTCAGGTAAGGCCTCCAGTTGTGCAGAGCAGCTGCTTGAGTGGCTTTCACTGCAAGGACAGACCCTCAGGAGGTCCTGGCTACCCCCTTAAACTTCCCTCTAGCTTTTCCTTGAACTGGGGCAAAATCCTCATCCCATTTACACCTGATTTACAAGAGCTCAGGTGCTGCTCAGCTGGGCTAAGGAGAAGGACACTTACTCTCACCCCATCAAGAGTGCACAGCCCTGCACGTGGTCATTTTAGCCAGAAACATCAGTCTTGTCTCATAGCTTGAGATTTTTCTACAGACCCCACAGCTCTTGAGACTTATTGAGCCAGAGAAGGCTCAGAAGCTGGGAAAGCAGGGGCAGTCTGCTCTTGGGAATAACATGTCCTCATGGACATTTTGTCAGTGCATGTTCAAAAAGGTATGTGGCTGGGTCTGAAAGTCATTCCAAAATCCCTGAAATCAGGGGTCAGTGCCTGAGCTTAATGCTCAGCTTTCCAAATGCAGTAACCTAGCCAAAAGAGCTACACACATATATATATATCTATATTTATATATATTTACACACCTCCCACCAGCCCAGGTTGCTCCAAGCCCCATCCAACCTGGGCTGAGACACTGCCAGGGATGGGGCAGCCACAGCTTCTCTGGGCACCCTGGCACAGGGGCTCAGCACCCTCACACCAAACAATTTTTTCTTCCTAATCACTATATTAAATCTCCCCTCTTTCAGTTTAAAATCCTTACCCCCTCATCCCATCCCTCCATCCCTTGTCCCCAGTCCCTCCCCAGCTTTCCTGGAGCCCCTTCAGGCACTGGAAGGTGCTCTAAGGTCTCCCCATTGCAGCCTTCTCTTCTCCAGGCTGAACACCCCCAACTCTCTCAGCCTGCCAAAGCATGGCAGGGTTTGGCCCTGGATGAAGCCCTGGATGGAGGAAGGACCATCCAGAGGAGCAGTCCTGGGCTTGGGGTATGGAGGGAAGAGTGAACAACGTTGGTTTGAGAACACCACGAACCCCATTGAACTTTCCATCTGGTGCCTTAAAAAGCCAAAACCAACAACAACAGCAACAAAATATCTGAGTGCAGTTCGTTCATGGGCAGAGTTTGAAAATAGAGGGCAGAGAAAATAGTGGCTGACAGGACAAAAGGCAATGGACAACACAGACCATTTGCTCCTCGACAAGACTCATCCCACCAACAGCTTTGTAGGGCAGATAGCATCAGCCTCCAAGTGTCAGGGTGTTCCCAAGGCTTGTGGTGAGGCTGTTCAGCAGGGAAAAACCCCCTTCCTGCAAACCTGATGGGCACCACTTGCCCTTGAGTGGCTGGTGGGGGGAGGCAGCCCACGGGATGAGTTTGGAGCTTCAGGAAGAGGGGTACCTTTGGAAATGTGTTATTGTTCCTTTTGTTATTTTCCTGTTTAAAGGGAGACAAATGTCAACTTCCTTTTCCTTATTATTTTTTTTTGGGGGGGCAGGGAAAAAAACAAACAAAAAAAGACAACGAAGAATGCTGAGCCCAGGGAAGTCCTTCCCACAGCTGCCTGCAGCAATGTGCTCCACAACACGTTAGCTGCATCCCCCTGAGGTCAGCAGGTCAGGGCTTTTCCCATGAGAATCCATTTCAGACCCTCAACAAATCCCCCACTGCCAGAAAACAGCAGCTGGAGGGGAGCAGGGGCTTGTTTGTCCCTGAGCCTGGTAAAATTCCTGGGTGCCATGGAAGGGAGGAAGGGCTGGGGGTGTCCAGGAGCAGCTCCATGTCCTGCTGGTCTTGGGGACCCCAGAACTGGGCCCAGCACTGCAGGGGGGGTCTGACCAGAGCAGAGCAGAAGGGGACAATCCCCTCCCTGCCCCTGGTGGGGGATGCAGCCCAGGACAGGGGGGGTTTCTGGGCTGCCAGCTTATGTTGATCTTCTCCTCTCCCAAGTCCTTCTCCTCCAGGCTGCTCTCAAACCATCCTCCACCCCACCTCTGCTTGTGCTTGGGATCCCCCCATCCCACATGCAGGACCTTGCACTTGGCCTGCTTGGATTTCACGTGGTTCACATGATTTGATGCTTTAATCCAGCAGCAGCATTAATCAACAAGCCTGCTGGCACGGGATAATGCCTGTCCCTGGCTCCCCAGGAGTGCAGGGAGGAGGAGCAAGGAATTTCTTTCCAAAGGCAGAAGAAACGAATCCTCCAAACCCTTCCAGCACAGTGACATAATTTCCATCACAGTGACATAATTTCCATTACACCCTGCAACCAGCAGAGATGTAATCACATCACTTGATGGATGGCAGAGTGGGAGGGTGACAACTGCATTATTGACCCGCTGAGTCCAGGATGCTCCTAAATATCTTTTACCTTGGCCAAAGAGGGATGGGGGCTTCATACCAACCCAAGGGCATTTGGAAAGTGCAGGAGGCTTTTCCAAGCCTCTTTCTGGTGGAGGTAGGGTTCTTTCCATGGCAGGCAGCCAGCCAGTTGGGCCCCATTTATTTTAAGGCCCCGTTAAAAATGCGCCGGTTCTGCAAGGACATGTGGCAGGCACAGAAATTGCAAATGAGGTTGTCACCACCTGCTCCCACACAATGCAAATGACATTAATGCAGGACAAGGGGACAGCACAGGCAGCTGCTGCCTGACTGCTGGGAGCCCATCAACTCAGCCCCCCTGATGCTCCCACCAGGCAAACAGTAGCTGGGGGAAGAGCATCCCAGCCAGGCACATTGAGTCCTGTTGGGATCATCCTGCAGGTGGCCCTTTCCTGGGGATGGAAAAAAAAATGAATGTTCCCTTGCCCAGGCTAGAAAAACACATCAGAAAAAAAAACCACAACAAAACAAAAAAGCCAAGAAAACCCACCAAGAAACAAACTCAAACAAGAGACAGTATACAGACAATTGTGACCATTTATATTGATAAAGAGAAGGAGATTGAGGGGCTGGAGTGTGTCCAGAGAAGGGCAATGGAGCTGGGGAAGGGTCTGGAGCAGAAGTCTGCCCAGGAGCAGCTGAGGGAGCTGGGGGTGTTGATCCTGGAGCAGAGGAGGCTGAGGGGAGACCTTCTGGCTCTCTGCAACCCCCTGAGAGGAGGTTGGAGCCAGGGGGGGTCGGGCTCTGCTCCCCAGGAACAAGGGATGGGAGAAGAGGAAACAGCCTCCAGTTGTGCCAGGGGAGGTTTAGGTTGGAGCTGGGGAACAATTTCTCAATGCCTGGAAAGGGTTGTCAGGGCCTGGCCCAGGCTGCCCAGGGCAGGGCTGGAGTCCCCATCATCCCTGGAGGGGTTTCAGAGCCTGGAGATGTGGTGCTGAGGGACATGGGGCAGGGGTGGCCTTGGCACTGCTGGGCTAATGGTTGGACTGGATGATCTTAAAATTCACTTGCAACCAAAACAACTGAGTGATGCTCTGATTCTCTATGTCAATGAAATTGTTGTTGATGTCAGAGCACCCAGCAATGCCACCACAGGGCTGGCTCCTCCAGGCCCTGAGTAGCCCATCCAGCACCCAACCATCCTCCCTCAACCCTTACCAATTACCCAGAGCATTCAGAAAGAATTCAAACCCCTCATTTATGACTCTGGCATGGTCAAGGAAAGTTGGAGGGGTCAGGGGGGGCTTGTCTAATTTCAGGGAAGAAAATCCCCTTTATTTCATGGTCACTCTGGCATTCCCCACCTCCCAGCAGGTTTCAGCCTCCCCTCTTGCAAACCATCCATCCCTCAGCCCCTGGGCTGCCTGCCCAAATTTTTCAAGGCCGGCCAAAGTCCATCAGCAACTTTTCTCCTCCACTTCTTCAAAGAGGCAAAAAAGAAGGGTGACCCAGGTCCCCTCGGGGACTGCGCCAGTCACGTGCGGGGCAGAAAAATGCAAAGCTGGGTCCTGATCTGCTGCAGAGCCTGGTTAGTGATGAAGCTTGGGGAGATGCTAACAATCAAGCCTATTGAAAGGACTTACAAGGGTTTCAAAGTGTTTCCTCCCAGCCATGTGATGGCAAATTGTTCGGGAGTAGACGGCTCTTAATTCAAATGCTGGTTGTCATGGGGACGGGATAACACCCCTCCTATTCAAGGATGCCACACAAGAAGCCTACTATTTGCTACAAGAGGCTTTTTAGTTCAAGCTACACTTTCTAAATAGCAGCCCCTCCCCTCAAAAAAAAAAAAAAAAAAAAAAAAAAAAAAAAACAAGGGCCAGCAGGTACCAAGGCTGGAGGAAGAGCTGCGAGGGCACAGAAGGACAGATGGACATGGGAAGCTGCAGCCCGGGCTCTTGCAGTGTTGATGAGGTCCATCCACTTGTGGATGGGTGGGGAGTTTCTTTTTCATCCCCACATGTCACTGGCAAGGCCACCTCCTCCTGGTGATGGAGCTGAAAAGCAGCTTGGACACTGGCAGGCAGCATCAGACAGCAGCTCGAGGAGGGCTGGGCTGACACCTGGCACTGATGTTGGCCAGGTAACCCAGCTGTCAGCAAGGACCCAAGGATTTGGAGCAACCTCCCATAAGGGTGTTTGTACCACCACAATCTGTCTCCTGTGCTGAAATGGCACAGGTCCTGCTGGGAGAACTTCTGCTCTCACCAGCATCATGCACAGGAACAGGGACCTGAAGGTGGAAGGAGGCAGCTGAAGGTGCAAGAGGGGAAGAAGAAGGAGAGAAGAAGGAGAGAAGAAGAAGAAGGAGAAAAGAAGAAAAGAAGGAGAGTAGAAGAAGAAGGAGAGAAGAAGAAGAAGGAGAAAAGGAGAGAAGAAGAAGGAGAAAAGAAGAAGAAGGAGAGTAGAAGAAGAAGGAGAAAAGAAGGAGAGTAGAAGAAGGAGAGAAGAAGAAGGAGAGAAGGAGAAGAGAATAAGGAGAGAAGGAGAAGAGAAGAAGGAGAGAAGGAGAGAAGAAGGAGAGAAGGAGAGAAGAAGGAGAGAAGGAGAGAAGAAGGAGAGAAGGAGAAGGAGAGAAGAAGAAGGAGAGTAGAAGGAGAAGAAGAGAAGAAGGAGAGAAGAAGGACAGAAGGAGAGAAAAAGGAAGGAAGAAGGAGAGAAGAAGGAGAGAAGCAGACAGACTGCACGTCCCCAGAATCACCCACCAAAGCAGCCGACCACCTTGACCATTGCTCAATCCTTTCCATGGGCACTTGTCTCAACCCCCTGTGCAAACAGGAACAAGACCCCCAAGTGCCAACCCTCTGCTGATTCCCCTTAATCCCACCTCACTCCATCCCCTGGCCCCATAAAACCAGAGGAGATTCATTGGCTCCTGGTACCACCCCCCAGGGTTGGAGCCCCAGGAGGTGCCAGCAGCACCCGGGACAACGGATTGAAGGAAACCCTGAGAAGATGCTAAATCTGATTTCCTGGTGTCTGCTAATGACAATCTGCTTTAAATTCCTGTCAACCAGAGGGGCATCCAAACCCAGCCCCCATCAGGGAAAAGAGCAGCACCCACTCACCCAAATCAAACCCTGGGGTGGGGGAAATAGTTGAGAGCTGCTGAACCTGGGGGTAAAACCAGTTGCAGCACCAGCAGCTGCTGTGGGAGCCATTCACTCACCTTCTTCTCAGAGGGTTCAGGGAATCCTTGGGAGCAAGCATGAGATGGATCCCCAGGAGCTGCTAAAACATGCAAGGAATTTCTGGAATAAATCTGGCAGGCTTTAGGAGCTTTTGGGTGCTCTTGGGGTTACAAACACAGGGCAGACAATGGTGTCAGGGTCGGTGATGGATCCCCGCAAGTGCATGGGAATTATCAGTGGATCTCCTTGGCTGGGGTCACAAAAGCCAGGTGGGGACCAGGGTGGGCTCACGGATGGCTACTAAATCCATGGAGACCACATGTGGCTCGGGACATCCACTGGCAGCTGGGAGAGCATTGCTCCATCCCTGCTCAGCCTCTGGGCTCTGCCCTGCACCGCTGGAGATGGGGCAAGGACCTGGGAGAGCTCTGGTTCTCCTGCCTGAAAAAACCTTTTTTGCCTTAAGAGAAGCACAAACCCACAAATCCCCAGGGGACTGGGAGATCCACATTTCCCCCACTGATGGGTCCTGGCCCACTGGAGCTGAAGACATCTCTGAAAGCAAGCAGAGCTTCAGGAGGACAGGGGGCTATGGCAGCTTTATTGTTTCCCCTGACAAGGAAGGAGGAAAACCACCACTTTCTTGCGTGGGAGCAGTGCTGAAGGGGGAGAAGCAACTTGCCAGACAGATGATTCATTTCCATCACCACCTCCTCCTCCAGCACTCAGCACCCTCAGAAAAGGGGAACAGGAGGCAAACCTTCCCTTCTCCTTCAGGCTTTCTCTTTGCCTACAAGAGGATTAAAAAACAGAGGTGCAGCCCAAAAGCCATCCCCAGGGAGGATGGATGATGATCCTCAGATCCAGCACCAACCCAAGCATCACCCACCTCCATCAGCATCACCTTTGCCTGCAGGCTCAGACCAAGCACCCCCATGACAATGATGTCCCCCCAGCAGCATAACCAAACCAGGAGGATGGGGGCACAACCCTGCAGTATTCCCCATCCCCACCCAAAACGGGCTCTGCAGCTGCTCCCAATGCAAGTTCCGTGCCCTGATGCATCTGCAGCTGCTGTGGGTCAGATGTTAAGGAGGAAAATCTCTTCCCCCCCTTACTGGAACTACTGGAAAAAGCAAGATGAAATGCCATGCATCTCCCAGGGGCTCTACTGCTTGCTCCCACCTTGGGAAAGCAGTCAGGGGCAGCTCACAGCAAGCCCCAATTCCCTCCTAGGAGGCTGCTGAAAAGCCAGGCCAACCCCGTCTGGACTGCTGTGTCCTGTTCTGGAATCCCCAACAAAAGAAGGACATGGAGCTGTTGTCCCTCCCCAGCTTTCCTGGAGCCCCTTCAGGCACTGGAAGGTGCTCTAAGGTCTCCCCATTGCAGCCTTCTCTTCTCCAGGCTGAACACCCCCAACTCTCTCAGCCTGGCTCCAGAGCAGAACACCCCCAACTCTCTCAGCCTGGCTCCAGAGCAGAGCTGCTCCAGCCCTCCCAGCAGCTCCAGGGCCTCCTCTGGACTCACAGAGTGCTGTGGTTCCACGGACCCACTGCCACATCCATCCTGGCACAGCATGAAGCCCATCACTAGGAGGGATCCTGCCAAGAACCAGCTCTCCCAGGGGTTCCCCACCATGTCCCCAGCTCCCAAAACCAACCTCTCCCATGCCTGTGGTCTGCCCCAACACTTGGTCCCCATTTCTCTCACTCTTACATCATCCTAACAAAGGTGTTTTGTGATGGGGGACCAGGAAAAGCAGAGGGGACTCCTGTCCCTACTGTCCCTATTACTGTCCCTTTCCAGAGGGGCTGCTTAACAAAAAGGTTTTTTTTTCCTCTATTATCGGGTTACCACTCCCTGTTTTTCTTAATTGAGGTGTTGCACCTCCATCCTCTACACTTCAAGGATGACAATAATTAGCAGAGCTCAGCTTTATTACCCTCATCATCTCTCCCCTTCAGGAAGCAGAAGATCAGAGGCATCAGCCAGGAATTGGAAAACCAAACCCCGCCAGCTCATAATGAGCGAATTAGCACAGAATACATATGTGGCCCTTTAAAGAGAATATTATAGAATAAAGAGAATATTATTAAAAATACATCAATATGTCACTGCTGGGGCACACAGACAGCTTATTAACCAGAGACACCCCCCTCCCGAGCTGGGTTTTTGTCAGCAGTGGAGATAATCAGTCACCAGGAGGGCCCCTGATGAAGAGGAGCCCTGGGGTTGATACCGCCTGGAGCCGCGCATCGCCCCGGGATCCCAGGCTGGGGCACAGGGTGATCCTGAAATAGGGATTTAGGCAGGAAAAGGTGAGCCTGCAACATGGATCTTAGGCAAAAATGTAAGGGAAAAAAAAATCGTTCTTGGTTGTAGCAGTGGTTGTTAATATTAACTGCCAATCAGGAAGCAATGCTCCTGGCCTCGTGCTTTAAACACATGTAAATAGAAATATGTATGATAGAGAGATCTGGCTTGGAAAGGACCTTAAAGCTCCTCCATTCCCACCCCCTGCCATGGGCAGGGACACCTCCCACCAGCCCAGGTTGCTCCAAGCCCCATCCAACCTGGGCTGAGACACTGCCAGGGATGGGGCAGCCACAGCTGCTCTGGGCACCCTGGCACAGGGGCTCAGCACCCTCACACCAAAGAATTAATTCCTCACATCTCATCTAAACCTTCCTTCTTTCTGTTGAAACCCTTCCCCCTCATCCCATCCCTCCATCCCTTGTCCCCAGTCCCTCCCCAGCTTTCCTGGAGCCCCTCCAGGCACTGGAAGGTGCTCTAAGGTCTCCCCATTGCAGCCTTCTCTTCTCCAGGCTGAACACCCCCAACTCTCTCAGCCTGGCTCCAGAGCAGAGCTGCTCCAGCCCTCCCAGCAGCTCCAGGGCCTCCTCTGGACTCACTCCAACACCTCCAGCTCCTTCTGCTCTTGGGGACCCCAGAACTGGACCCAGCACTGCAGGGGTGTCTCTTGGGTGATGCATTTGGATGGATATGATGTATAAAAGTCAGATCAGAGTTCCAGCTGGCACAAGATGTTCAAACCAGAGTCTCAGTGGGATCCTCTCCTGGTCTCAGTCCCACAGGATTTTCCCCAGCTCTAAGGGATGAAATCAACTGAGATTCCAAAAGGAGCTGAGACAAGGGTCGCACAGCCCTGCAAAGAGAAACTTGGCCAAAAAACCTATCAAATACCACAAGATTTACGATAAACTCAATAAAATGCATCCCAGAGCAAAGCAAACTCAGGGACAGTTTGTGTTCCTTCCTCCACAGCCTCCCCCTGTGCTCCCCCCAAATTAGCCCAGAACCCAGTTCCTTTCCCAGACAAAAAGGAGGAAAGAGAAGGTGGCACATGTATGTATAGTCATATTTCAATTCTATGCTATATATATTTCTATATAGAACATCTACATAATAAATTGCATCTATAGATTATACAGAGATATACACACACAGGAACAGAGGCTCCTATTCCCCCAGAGTCCCATTTTCAGGCTTTTTTCCCCCAAAACACTTATTAGAGGAGTCAAAGTTCTCCCCCTGCACCAGTACCATGGTGCTGCTTCTGCTTTTTTTTTCCTCATCAGGTATTAAAAGAGCTTTGAGATAAGAGCAGGATCAGTTTCTTCTCATCTCAGCTGGGGAAACCTAATGCTTGTAGGGTAAGAAAAAACTTGGTTGGAGACAGGGACAGATTCTGCTGGGTGTAGAATCCAATTGCACAGTGCCTGTAACCCAGGACTATTTCTCCATGGCAGGAGCAAGCTGGAGATGGAGGAAAAAAAAAAAATACTCCAGACGCCAACTTGCTATCTGGGAGTCAGAATCCTGCAGTACAGAGCTCCAGGAAACCAGGGAGAAAGGACACAAACTCAGGTGTCTGCAAATCTCCTCTTTGTGACAATGTCTAAGAACCAGCTGAAGCTTGGTGGTCCCACTCAGAAGATCCAGAAAAACATCTCTGGGGAAGCAGCACTTGGAATTTGGGCTGTTGTCCTTCCTCAGCCCCCTTCCAAGAGCAGGCACTGAATTAATAATGACCACAGCCAGGTCTGGTCTTGCTGATACCAACCCCCTTCCCCTCTGCTCCTGCAATATTTATTCTTTTCAAGAATTCTATCCCAGCAGCTGATGGGGCTCAGGTTGTTTTCAGCAGGGTTGGATTAGGACAAGCCTAAGGACAAGGGATCAGGTTCTCAAGGATGGCCCCAGGCAGCATCAGTGAACCCCAGAGACACAGCTGGCTCTGAACATCAGCTTGGAAATGGTCTCAGGGGGTTTCTTCTCTGTGTTTTAACCCTAGTCAAGGAGCCAAGGGGTGTTTTATGCAATAGGTCCTGTGAGAACATCACAGGAACCTCCTTGGGCCTCCATATATCTCACAGCTTTTGGTCCCAGAGTGATACGAAGGGGACATCTGGCTGTATTTGATGGAGATTTCATCAATACAAGGAGCTGCTGGTGGCCAGCCTGAAGGCCAAAAGCCCCCCAGGACTTCCTGGCACACCTGAGCTGCATACTAACCCTCCAGAAAGGAATAAAATGTAATTGATTAGCCTGAAACCTGAAGCTGTTTGCCTGGCCACATCCCTCATCCAGCCAAGCATCAAAGGGGCCCGTGGCCAATGCTGCTCCTGGGGTCATCCCATGGGTGCAGTGGGGCTGAGGGTGAAGTTTGGGGGTTGGTGGGGTCAGAGGTGCACAAAAGGAATCTTAAATGCCCACAGGACTGAGGGGTGAACCTGCCCTGCCCTCAGAGGAAGGGTGGTTACCAAGGTCCAGCCTCTATCCCTGTGGTGCAAGAACCTGGATCAGTACCAAAAAAATTATAAAAAAAAAAATTAATTTTTTTTAATTAATTTAAAAAAAAAAAAGGAGGGGGGAAACCCCAAACATCTTCAGCAAGACAGAAGAGGCCCTGCTCAAAGGTCTGCATCTCCTCCCCCCTCTTTCATTAGCTCCTCAACCACGCAGAACCAGCTTTCCCAGGAGCCTAAAAATGTATTTTTTTAGGTGCAGTTGCCACAAAAGTAGAAGCATCCTCTCAGGAAGTTGAGAACAGCCACCCAGGAGCCAGGTGTGCTGTGGATCCACCACCAAAAGCACAACCTCCCAAGCACAGGGGAGCCCAAACCAGGCTCCCTTCAAGCAGGGACCCTCAGCACCTTCCCAGAATAAACAAAAAATCAGTTTTTGGACAGATCTGGTTCCCATTCCACCTGACTCACCCCAGAAGGAGCATGGTTTCTCTGAATGAGTGCCCCCAAGTGTCCCCAGGGCTGCGTGGTGATGCTGACACACAGCAGGCAGGAGCTGCCCAGCAGAGGTTGGTGGCAGCAGGGACATCCCTCATCTCCATGAATGATGGAGACAGATTTCCAGAGGCTTTCAGAGGAGAATGCTCAGGGCTGTCAGGTTTGGCAACAGTGTTCCCAAGCTCTCATAAATCACCACTGCAGCTATTTCAGAAGGAAGGGATTTTGCTTTCTTTCTCTGAAAGAACATCAGAAAGGAAGGAAAGCAAAGATAAATGAAAAAATAATAATAATTTAAAAAAAAAAAACTAAACAGACCTTTCTTTCCTCCTCTTCCAATTGAAAAATTCAATTTTTTGAAGGGTTGGGGATGGTTTAGGCTTTTTGGCAAGAGTTGCTTCTTCATTTACAGTTGACTTTTTAATTTAAAAAAAAAAAGCCTCACCCTGGAGTAAAAACCACAAATGCAAGTTCTCTGGTCCTGACTCTGATTTCCATGAAAAAACTAAAATTGGTTTGGGGCAGAGAGTTTCAGGGAAAAGCCATTCCCTCAGGCTGGCTCCAGATGCTGAGACTGAAGGGTTTGGTCACCAGTTTGGTGCTTGGTTCAGAACTGGTGGTGGCCAGGGAGGAGGAGAGGGGACACACCAGGGGTGACATCCCCCAGCCATCCCCTGAGCAAGTTCTGGCATTCCCACAGGTTGTCCCTGTACTCCTGGCTTTTCTGCAGACACAGGGAATTCCTCAAGACCTTTACTCACCCCCTTGCTTCAGTGAAATCTTGCAGAAGGCAACATCCAGATGATGCTCCTACCTCTCAGGTCTCTAGTTCTGCCCTGGGCAAAGGCAGAGCTCAGCAAAACCAACACAATTTGTACCTTCAGGAAGCTCGTCCAGGCTTATTTTAGGCAAGTCTGAGGGAGGAGATGACCTCCACGACACAAAAACTCCACCTTATCAAAAAAAAAAAAAGGCCCCATGCCTCTCCCCAGACACCCCAGGACCCTGCAGCAGGGGACACAGCCAGGGCTGACATGGGATCCATGGAGATTTGTCATAAAACCTCTAGAAGGATGTGAAAGAAAACTACCAGTTTTCCAGCACTCCAACTATCTCCAATCAATTTTAAAACTTCTAGAGACTGGGCATCCCACAGAGTTACTGGAGACTTTCTTCCCAAGTCCTTTCCTCTCCAGCCAGGGCACAGGAATGCTCTGGAGCCTCAGAGATGAGTCTGCTGGAAGATGATGTTTGACCAAACCATTCTGAGTACAGCAAAAGGTCCAGGCAATGCAAGGAAGCTCCTGCATGGTGATGTCCACATCTTCTTTGGACTCAGATTGTCTCCTGACATCACAGAGAAATCAGAATTTCTTTTGGTTGGGAAAGACCTTTGAGATCACCAAGTCCAACCCTTCACTCAGCAGTGCCAAGGCCACCCCTGCCCCATGTCCCTCAGCACCACATTTCCAGGGATCTGAAACCCCTCCAGGGATGATGGGGACTCCAGCCCTGCCCTGGGCAGCCTGACAACCCTTTTGGTGGATTAAGTTTGGTCAAGGTCTTGAAGCCAACAAATCAGACAGCAAGAGAGTTTCTCACCTCCCTTAGAAACCACCTTAGATGCTCCCACCCTGCCAGCAACAGCTCAATCTGCTCACAGCTTCCACCTAGGAAAAAAAAAAAAGAAAACCCTGGTATAACCTCAACAGTCAAGGGGAAAGTCAGAGCTCTGCCCAAAGCAGCCTGGGAAGAGCCTCAGTGAACACCAAACAGTTCAAAGAAATTCCCATCTGCTGAGAAGTTCTCGTGCCAAGGTCACACGCTGAGCAAGGGGGGACGTGGGAAGGGTGATGGCACAGCCCACCAGCACCATCCCCCTCCCCAGCACCCCCAGCCACAGCTGCATCATTGCAAAGGAGGTTTTTACAGCAAAATCATTTGAATTCTTCAGGGTTGAATTAAACTTGCATGAGGTTTCTTTTTTAATCACGATAATAAATAGCCCAGTGAGTCACTGCCTGAGAAAACCCAACAGCAGCCACCAGATGAACCACCACCTACTGCACGTGTCTGCTGGATACAGCTGGGAAGGGGTGGAGGGGATCGTGCTGGGGGATGAAGAAGAGGCAGCACAACTTCAGCAGGAGTAAACAGGCAGCTCAGAACCTTCCTCATTTCCATTTGGAAGGGGCTGCTGGAGGAGGGAGAGGGAAACCGGGTTTGGAGGTGAACCGAGCAGGCTGGAAATACTCAGCATCACCCCGGCCTAGCAATGAAAAACAAAATTTAAAAAAATAAAATAAAGGAAATCCAGTGCTGGCACATCTGAACATCCCCCCCATTTGGGCTTCTTCCAAGAAAAGCATCTCTGTATCCATTAGCTATTGTCTCCCTCTAGCGCGGGCAGAGACGGAGCCGACGCTCCCTGCCTGGCTGGGACCCAAGGGCTGAAGGTCCGTGGAGAACCAGGCTGGGAAAACACATCCAGGCCCAGCTCTGCCTTCATACTGATGAATCAGCTTCCACCAGAATTTTTTTTTTTTTTTTTTTTAATCTTTGTCTTTATATTTTATCTGGGCAGATGCTCAGAGCAGGAGGGATTTCAGTGGGACTGAACTGGCAAGCTAAAGCCTTCCACATTGGAGAGGAAACTGCCAGCAGCCGCATTTTATCAAGGGCTGGAGAGGACACGGAGATGAAACAGCATCCAGCCCCCTTCCCACTGCTCCAGGGAAGCCATCCTCACCTTTTTTCACCTTTCAGAGAAAGGATCAGGGTTTGCTCGGCAGGGGATCTTTTTACAGCTGCCTTTAACACCTCTGCACATCTCCTAAAGCAAAACAAAAACCTACACTTACATTTTCAAAACGAAAGGTCTCGAACCCTTCTCCTGGGAGAATTTCTGCCCAGAGAGCAAGGGAATGATGCTGCAAATCTCTCCTCTTCTCTCCTAAGCACTGCAGCAGCACTTTGCCCCCTGCTCTGCAGCTGAACCCAACACAACCCAGAGCCTGGAGACACAGCCAGGTTTCCAGCTCCACACTCATCTCGCCTTCACTCCGCCAAAAGCTGCACCCAGCAGAGCTCCAGGCACTGCCACATCCCTGCCAGGAGTGTTTCTTCCTTGAACAAGGCACCACCACCATTTGCAAAGCCACTTTTCCTCAAAAAAGGGGGACAGCAGTTTTCCTGGAGACCCCATTTTGCACTGGGACTCTACCCCTGCCAAGTTCCAGTCGAGGGGTTGGAGGGGGAGGCAGGGTGACCACAGCAGGTCCCCAAACTGCTCTGCTTTTGTGGCACCAGGCTGGGGACAGACAGAGGTGCATCAACCCAGCTCCACTGGTGCAACCTCTGTCTTCCAGGGTCTTGGAAAACACCTGAACAGAAGGAAAGAGGCCCATGGTGGTGGGAATTCACTGCATGCTCTCCCCTCCAGCAATGCACGTGGTGAGAGGACATGCAGGAAGAGCCCAGGCACACCTAAACACAGATACTGGGAGAACTGGCATCTGATGAGACAAAGGAGGATGAGAAACAGCTCCTTGTGAAGATTCCCTGCTGCCCACTGCCTTTATCCATCAGGGGAAGGGAGAAAGGCAAAAAACACAGCCCAGAGCCAGAGGCATGGAGGAGCCAAAGGACAGAATCTGGAATGTGATCCAGGGGGAGGTTGAGCTTCCACTCAGCTTCACATTAGAAAGCAGACTTGAGTTGGACAGCAGAAACTCAGGTCTGCTCTCCAGCATCACCACCACCCACTCCTGTGACCACACATTTTCCTGGGACAGAGTGAAAAGGAGTTTCTCAGCTGGGGTGGCCACAGGGACTTCTCCAGCTGGGCAGGACTAGAGTCACAGCCCCACCAGGACACCTCCAGCCCAAACTAACACCTCTGAAGCTTGTGGGATTGTATTTGTCCTTTCAGAACTGTCAAACTTCCACACATCTGGTAAGGTGCTACTTACCAAAATAAAGGTGTGGAGATATCTGCCAAAGGACCAACCTCTGACCACAACCCAGACAAGTGTGGAGACTCTCCAGGGTTCTGGTTTCCCCCGTATCTGGTTGCAGGGGGTTTTCTCTGGCCCCAGAAATGCTTTCTGCTTCCAAGCACTTATAAAACAGGTGGACTGAGGGCATCTGAATTTTTATTCAGTGAAGTAACACCTCCAAGGAACATAATATTTCAATGGCTGCAGCTGAAAGCCATGGGGAGCTTTTGTGAAGAAACACAAGTTTTTCAGTTTTCTCTCCTTCTTCTGAGTTATTTCATGGCTTTCAACAGGATTTGCATCATCCAAGAAACCACTGGGTCCACGTTAGGAAGAAACTTCTTCACCCCCTCTCTGCTCAAGAGGGGACGAGTGACAAAGGACCAAGATATCAACAAAAAAATTCCACAAAGACAAACGTGAAAAGCTCAGGGTGAGCAGTTTGAACAATTTTTCCTCTGCAATCAATTTATTTAGACCCCCAGCTGTTCTGTTGCCTTCCTTCAGATAATCATGTCAAGTGTTATCAAGAATTCAGCAACATCTCACTTTGCTTATTCAAGAACCTCCCACAGAATTGAAGGGTTCCCCTTCAGATGCACTTCAAAACCCAAAGCAAAGGAGGGTCTGATCCCCCCACACTCCCAGAAGAATCCCTGTCCCATCAGTGACCTTCCCCACCAAACACCCAGGATCAGAGCATCCAAAACCCTTCAAAACACCTTCCACTGCAGGGCCTACTCTGAAGTTTGCAAGCACCCCACTTCCCCAGCTTGTACCTTCTCCTCTGCCCCAAGACAAGGACACCAAGTACAGCCTGATGCTCCTTTGGAGAGGTAGAAATCTCACCCAACTTCTTCACCTTCAGTTAAAAGAAGAGATCAGGAACACCTTGAATAATAGCATCCCTTTATTTGCTGACACCATTACAAAAACTGATTACATTAGCAACCAAAAAAAAAAAAAAAAAAAAAAAAAAGGCGAATGTTTAACTTGAGGTTGAAGTCAGAGGCAGCTAATCCCAAAAATGTAATTAAGTAAAACAGTGTACAACATCAGTATTAAAATGTTATATCCCACTGGTGACTTTACCACATTGGAGTTTTCTGAACAAGTTTTATTGAGCAAAATAAGATAAAAGATTACATGTTTACTGTCTCTCCAGGAATGTAAAGGTCTAATTTATCCAAACAGGTTTGTTTTTATTATAAAACTAAACTCTGGAGGTGTCTACAGAGCTGGGGTTTGGGGTTTTTTTTTTCTTTAAATCAGTAGTCTAACAAGGATTAGAAAAGACAAAACTCTGTTCAGTGTTTCTGACGAAGTAGAAAGGGTGAAAACATAAATAAGGCTTTAATTTGGCAAAATATAATACAATGCCTTCTGCTCTCCTCAAATTAACGATTCCCCCGTGACTTCATTCTGCAAGAGAAACACAAAACACCAGACATCAGGCAAAGCAGTTTCCAAAGGGCAGAGAGGGTCAAGCACATCCTCACCTCACCCATTTCATAAGTCTCAGCCCATGAGAAAGCCCAGAGGAACACATCAAGGTGGGGGAGGCCAAGGCACAGCAAACACCTTCCTCCCACCAAGCCTGCCCTACAAGGCTGGGCTCACCCCAACCCTACAAAGCTGGGCTCACCCCAACCCTACAAAGCTGGGCTCACCCCAACCCTACAAAGCTGGGCTCACCCCACCAAGAACAACCCCATTATCAACCAGCCCTTAAAAACCCCTCTGCTGCCCACACTGTATGGCAGAGGCAGGAGCAGAAAAAAATATCCAACTTAGGAAAAAGTCATGGAATTATTAAGGTTGGAAAAAGACCTCTAAGTCCCAACCATCAACTCAAAATCACCGTGGCAACTGACCCATGTCCTGAGGTGCAACATCCAGAGGGTTTTTTGAACACCTCCAGGGATGGCAACTCCACCACTGCCCTGGACAGCCTGTTCCAGTGCCTGACCACTCTTTCCATAAAGAAATTTTTCCTAATGTCCAATCTAAACCTCCCTTGATGCAACTTGAGGTCATTGAGTCCTCATAAGATGAGAGGGAGTTCTGACACTTCTTGCAGCAGCACATCTGGTGCCAAGGCTTTGCTGCCTCCCAAACCCAGGGGTTCAGAACCCACCTTCAGACCCAGCTCCCAAACCTCATCAGCTTCCTGAAAAAGTTTGGTGTCTCCAGTTTATCTGACCATTAGCTACCTTTGGGGCATTTCAGAAGTTTACCAGTCAACCACAAAGACCTAGGTTTCCAAGCTGGCTACATAATAAAAAAAAGGCTTTTTTCTGTGTCTATAACTGGGTGAAGAGTTCATGCCAGACCAATGCTTCAGATACATCCCCAGGACCACAGCAAACTTCAGCTGCTCACTGAGTGAAAGCCCAGAGGGATACTTTAGTTATCTCCATCCCAAAGCAAGCAGAAGAGTGGGAATGGAGATATTTTGATTGTGTTGCTGGGATGAAGGAAAACATTGCCCAGGGAGAAGAAAGGGACAGAGTTATGTGTCCAGAGAGAGACACAGGGATGTGAGTTCAGCTAACTCAAGAATGGACCCAGAGAGGGACAAATCTGGTGTCTCCTAGCAGCTTTTCATGGAGAAAATCTCAGATTTTGACACCAGACTTGTTAAATCTGAACAGGATCCAACCATCACTGACCAGTAACCTTCCTGACAGCCACCCAGTTCAACTGGATGGCCACCAGTCACTCACCTACTAGCTGGTAGTGTTCTCGTCCCTTTGAGAGCATTTGGCTTACTGACAGGAGCAGCTTCTTCAGATGCCCTACATCCTGGTTAAGATTCACTGCCACATTTAGTCTTTTATCAGTCAATTCCTGGAAGAAGGGAAAAAAAAAAAAAAATTAAAAACTCATTTACAGTCTAATTACCAAGACAGCCTAGAATTAGATCCTCTGTATAAAATTACAACTCCTTGAGCAGATGGGACCAATTCCTGTAACTCAGAGGGTTAGGGCCACATTGGAAGAGAACACAGCTCAAAGTCAAGACAACTTTTCCTGTTTTCCAGAGAATTACCTGGGTATGCCAAACATCAGTGAGAGCACAGCTGACCTCCAGCTCCAAGTCTGGCTGGAAGCCCCATGCAGATGACACTAGACAGGCTGCAAGGTGACAGTGCTCCTAACCAGAGGGTGACTTCTGACCCCCCCCAGTCATAACAAGCCTGATGGACCACCAAGGACTTGGCCTGTACAAGGATCTATGGGATGGTGTCCTCAGCAGAGGAGAATACCCAAGGACAAGGCAGCTCCAGATGTGAAACCATGTGGAAACAGCTGGCTGGTGACCCAGCTTCATCATCATCCCCACCCACAGGGCAGCACCAGAGCTCCAGCTCAGGGTCAGGACATGGGCTGCTGCCCACCAGCTGCCACCAATGGCTTCACCCTCTACTCCAAGCCCCCAGAAATTCCTGCTTGCCAGTAGCACCAAGGCATGGATGAGAACAGCACAAAGCAGTCTGAGCAGCAGTCAACATGGAGAAAAGGAAAAGGAAAGCCACCAAGAGCTCTCATGAGACATGTCACTACCAGCCTGCAGTGCTGGGTCCAGTTCTGGGGTCCCCAAGAGCAGAAGGAGCTGGAGGTGTTGGAGTGAGTCCAGAGGAGGCCCTGGAGCTGCTGGGAGGGCTGGAGCAGCTCTGCTCTGGAGCCAGGCTGAGAGAGTTGGGGGTGTTCAGCCTGGAGAAGAGAAGGCTGCAATGGGGACCTTAGAGCACCTTCCAGTGCCTGAAGGGGCTCCAGGAAAGCTGGGGAGGGACTGGGGACAAGGGATGGAGTGGTGAAGTGAAGGGGAAGGGTTTCCAGCTAGAAGATAGGAGATTGAGATGAGAAGTGAGGAAGAAATAGTTTGGTGTGAGGGTGCTGAGCCCCTGTGCCAGGGTGCCCAGAGAAGCTGTGGCTGCCCCATCCCTGGCAGTGTCTCAGCCCAGGTTGGATGGGGCTTGGAGCAACCTGGGCTGGAGGGAGGTGCCCCCCTGGCAGGGGGGTTGGAACTGGATGAGCTTTAAGGCCCCTTCTAACCCAAACCACCTTGAGATTCTATGATTCCAAAACCATCTTCCTGTGCTAAAATGAAGTTAACGAGCTTTTTTTTTTTTTTTAATGCTTTTTAAAGGAGTTAAACAGTTCTTTAACAGGGATGTGTCATAACTGGAAATGGACTCTTCCTCTCCTGCCTGCTCTCCTCCCCACAGTCCCTCTTGCTGAGCTAACACTGATATAATCCCCATTTTATTGCCTTTATTGATTAGCTCCTCCAGAGACGTACAAAGAACTCCACATCTAAAACACACATTACTACTCCTTATTCAGCTCATAGCCCGGATATGCAGACACAGCCCCTAGGAGAGCTTTCACTTGCCATTTACCAGCTCAAAAGAAGCAATTCTGCCTGGGTGTCAGCCACACTGAAGCACCCAATTTTTAAGAGGAGCACAGAGGCGTCTGCAAGCGCTCGGCAGCAGCTAAAAAGCCCTTTCTGCCACCAGAACAAGAGTGATGCATAACACTGTTGCAAATCTCTCCCTGGAGTTTCAGGGAAATTAGAGGGAGTTCAGAGAGGGCCACTTTTCCTCCCAGCTCCCACTGGGCTGGAGATGCTGCCTGCAATGCTGAGTGAGCAGTAAATCAAACCCAAGCACCTGCAACCGTGATGGGTACGGCTGGGGGCTCAGGCAGGGGAACAAAGCAAGAGATGGCAAAGCTCTTACTCAAACCAGACTGGTAAACTTTTTTTTACTGTTAAAAAAAAAAAAATAAAAATTGGAAAACAGTATTAAGGCAGCTCTAACCTGTTTTAACTATTAAAAATAGGAAATCAGGACTGCCAAGACTGAGATTACGCCCGGTGACATCAGGCAGGTTGCTGCAAGTGGCAAAGCAAATGCAATTAGCATCCCAGCTAATGAATGACTGGCAGTGCTGGGGATGAGAGAGCAAGTGCATTCATTAGCCTAGAAACCACCACCAGCAGAAGCAGTGAAGGACACCTCTTCAGTTCATTCCCAGCCCTCTTCTCCAGGAAAAACTCTTCTCTCCTTTATTTGCTTCCTCTCCCTTGGATTTTGTGGCTTCGATCTCAGTTGGGATTTACTCACAAATTACAGACACATCCCCAACCCCCCCCAGGGTCAATCCTGACCAGCTCCCAATGGATTTGGGTTTGGCACAGCCATCCTGCAGCTCCTGCTAACCCAGGAGTGGGAGGTTGCCCTTTGCAGCCATCACTGCCCAGTCCCACACTTCCCATGAACTGGGGGAATTCTTGTCTTTGGGACACAGGGATGAAGAGAGGAAGAGGATGGCAGAGGGGAACCCCTGAGATCACAGACCCAGTAGCTAAAACAGGCACCAAACTGACAGAACCCCTTCCTCTGTGCTTTACACATACAGCATTCCCAGTTTCCAAATGTTTTTTTACACCAAGATTCGGGGGGGGGGATAGAAAGCACATTAGATTGCACATAAACCTCAAAATAAGTTTACTGCCTAAGCAAGCTGAATATAAATAACCTCCTTAAAGCATACTGAAAGGCACCCTTTAGTTATCATCCAGCCCCATAAGTGACAAAGGAGCTGATTAGGAAAGGCAAATGACTGTTTCTATTTTTAAAAAGAAAGAAGTCTAAAGAAAACACACAGAATGTGTTTGAGGGTTTACAAAAGCATCATTTCTCAATTTTGTGGGTTGGGTCCAGTACCCAAAAGGAACAAATATGCTCAGTTTTGAGCATGTGTTTTCAGGTCCTTTTTTTTTTTTAAAAAAAAAAAAAAAAAAAAAAAAAAAAAAAAAAAAGTAGCAAAAAGGGCTTTGGGAAGGAGATAAAGAAAGTGTTCTAATTCCAGCCCCTGCCAATGGCTACCTGTCAAGAGCACCATTTAGACAATTAATGTATTTTTACTAATGAAGGCTTAATTACAGGTTTATTAGGACCGTTTTTTCACACTTCTCTTCAGAATACAGCAATGGATATTCCAGAGGAAGCCTGCTTAGGTTTGCACGCTGAGCTCATGTGGCTACAGCAGAGCAATGCCTGAGCCCCAGGGATTCTGCAAGTTAAGGCTAAAGCAATTAAATCCAATTATAATTATCCCAGGGCATATCTGATGCCACCTGGTTCAGGAGGGCTGCCCAGTGTCACCAGCCACAAAATGGCAAAGCCAAAACCCTGGATTTTCTGATGTAACACTTGGATTCTACACCTGCATGTCCTGGGCTGCATCCCCAGCAGCAGGTGAGGGAGGGGACTGTCCCCTCTCTGCTCTGCTTTGGGGAGAACCCCTTGCAGGGGTTGGGTCCAAGTTCTGGGGTCTCCAGCACAAGGAGAAAAAGGAGCTGCTGGAGTGAGTCCAGGAGGCCATGGAGATGATCCAAGGAATGGAGCAGCTCTGCTCTGGAGCCAGGCTGAGAGATTTGAGATTGGTCTAGAGAAAAGAAGGGTTCATAGATACCTTAGAGCACCTTCCAGTGCCTGAAGGGGCTCCAGGAAAGCTGGGGAGGCCAAGGGGGAATGGTTTCAAGTTGACAGAGGGTAGATTTAGGGATGAGGTAGAAATTCTTTACTGTGTGGGTGGTGAGACACTGGTAGGGGGGGGTTGGAACTACATAATCTCAAAGGTCCTTTCCAATCCAAACCATTCTCTGATTCTATGATAAGCCATAAAGGCAGAGAGCAAACAAACAGTTTGGCATTGATTTAAGGAGGGTTTTTCTCCAGCTTGCTATAGACAGGGACACAGAGCATCCAACTGTCACCATCACTGGTTGGCCCCCAACACAGGAGAGGGCCCAGAAGACCCATTCCCAGGAAACCAACTCACAGGACTGGGAGACATCCCTGGTCTCACAGGCCCAGCTACATCTCTGGCTCAGACACAGTGAGCCTACAGCACAGGGGCTGATCAGCCTGGAAAAGCCATTTCATTTCTGCCACTGACTGCAAAGGCAATGGCTTTTCTACAGCACTCCTTAGAGGACTCCTAAGTTTCCTCTCACAGCTGATGAAGCTAGTTACTTTCTGTAGCTAAAAGGAGCTCTTATAAATTATTTGTCCTACCAGCAAGTGCTCCTCTCCCTCCCTGTCCTCAAACGACAGCATTTCCTTCCACTCTATCCATCAAAAGAAAATGGGTAATGAGTTCTATTGACACCACTTAACTCTGTAAAACGTGCTGGGAAGGCATCTCCTTTAGCCTCCCCCTTCCCAACTGCCTCCTGGAAAGCTGTTCTGGAGCTATTTTGAAGCTGGTGGGAAAGATGTGGAAGCCCAGTTACCAATCCACCACCCAGGCTTTAGCCTCCCCCTTCCCAGCTGCCTCCTGGAAAGCTGTTCTGGAGTTACTTTGAAGCTGGTGGGAAAGATGTGGAAGCCCAGTTCCCAATCCACAACTCAGGCACTGGTATGGGTAGTGTCTTTTTTAGGGCCAGCACCCAGCCAAGCACCTACACAAGCAGCCTAGCAACCATCCATGCTTACGGTGGTGACCCATGGGCTCAACTGAGTTACCTGCACCCATGAAAAAAAACCCATCTCAAACAGCCCACCCAATTCCAGACCCTGCAAAACTGCAATGGCATTACTGGAGGATACAAAATCACCATGGACAAGTCACCCACAGCATCAGGCAGTGCATCAGAGCATCTGCTGCTCACCAAGGCTCAGGCTAGGAAGGTTTTGGTACATAGAGGTCAATTGCCAGGAATCAAGACTTCAGATTCTGGCACCTCCCAGTGGCTCAGGACAGGCTCTGCCTTGGCACTTCAAGACACCTAAGAGCCTTCTTCTTCTGGCACTACAGATGTCAGCATCTGCCAACCTAACAGTTGGGATTTTTTTAAGCTCATTTAGTGATCAGGATGGTTTTTAGCTTCCCTTTTTGAAGGGCTAAGTCTGGGGATGTTCCCACTTTTGCCCAAACCAAACCAGTCCCCCACTGGAAGCCTACAGTTCATGTCCAGAACCTCTCCCCCTTCTCCTAGCAAATTTAAGCTGTAGGAAAGAGGTCACAGTCCAGATGGCAGCAGAACTCCCAATGCAACCTTGGGACACAGCTCCAGGACACCACCCTGGTAAGTTTGAGAACAAGGGGTTTCCTCATTCCTCAATCTACCATCAGCAGCACACCTCCTGTCCCTTTGCTGCAACCCACTTCCCAAAGTTCATACTTTGCATGAGATTTGTGCTGCCCCCAAGCATGGGCTCAGTCAGGAACACTCACAGAGTCTGTGCAAACATCACTGTTCTCAATAACATTGGCATCCCCAATGACCTTCCCAATTTCTCTCTCCAGAGATGCCAAAGATTCCTGGGCCTGTAGGAGAGAAGAAAACAAAACAAGGGAGACAAAACAATTAGCAAAGGTTGAGAAGCAAACCCTCATCTCTCCAAGAGCACTGGAGATACAGGAAATGACTGTTCAGGGGGGAAATCTGTTTTATGCCAGATGTGCTCAGGGGACCACCACATTTGCCAGGATTGACATCTCTCTGTACAATCAGCACATCCTGTGTCAGCCTGCCCTCATCTGAGAGCAATTCTACAGGGAAGCTTTAATAGTCTCATGTCAAGTTACCATTAGGTAAAAATCATGCAGCAGACTTTTTTTTGTGTGTGTGTACAAGAGTAGCAGTGCAGGCAGGTCTCCAAAAGCCAAATTACAGACCTGCATTTATAGACAATATACCATGAGGTGCAGCCAGCAGCACAGCTCACTTCACACGTCAACATCCCAGCTAACTGTCCTGGGCAAAACATTCCCAACACCTTATTGCAGCAGGTCTCCTTGGTTTTCTCATCTCCTAGCAGTGCTTTCATGATCTATCTCAGGACAAAAGTTGTCCCACCAGCAGCTTCCCCCACTACTGTCCTGCAAGAGCACAGCTTGATTTCCATACTGTACACCCCCAGCAGAAGGAATAAGGTGTTACACAGACTAGAGACAGAGCTCAGCCACTCTGCTGGCTATTCTTGTCTCCATTCATCAATTCTCCCATGAGAGGTTTGTTTCTGGGATGACAGACAGCACTGAGACCTCTCAACACTTATTTCTCAATTCAATCCTTTTTGCAAGAGCACCCAGTGAGGGTGAGCAGAGGTAACCCATCTGCCTGTCCCATCAAGCTTCCATATAGTTAACTTTAAAGATTTGCAGTCTCCTGGGTTACAGCCAGTTTGTAACCACTGCAGAGGGGCAGATGGCTCAGAAACCAACTTGTAACCCACTGCCATTTGCAAGGAGATTTAAAGCTTCAGGCTGTGGCATGGGTGTAGGGCTGCAGGATGGGCTTTTTGTGAGGCTGGGTTTCTTGAAATAAAGAATTCTATGTCAGCCCCCAACCACCACTTGTTCCCATCAGCATGAAATTACCCTGAACAAGAGCCTCTTTCAAGGATAACTAAACTGAGCTGTTAAGATGCATTTTTATCATTTCAGAAGGTTTTCAGGTATCTTGCATGAGCCCTTACACCCACAGTCACTTGGGGTGAGCAAAGTAAGACACTCCACCAGGCAGGCAGTGTCTGCTCAAGCTGCTCAAATCATCACATTTTCCAGCACTACAAAACTACAGATCTTGAGGGTCTCAGTAACATTTAGATCTCCAACTGTGTAAGAGTCACTGCTTACCTTGGGGAAGTCACCAGCTACCTTCTGTCTCTCATTCTGATCCATTTTGAGTTTGGAGAGAGTTTCGTTTAGCTGCGTTTTCAGCTGCAAGATAACAACAGAGAAAATGGGTTTCCCTCATGCACACACACACACAGAGCTTGCATCTGTCTGTCCCAGGGATTAACCCAGTGCACACTGACTGCACAGGGAGTAAGGATTACTAACAATTATTGCACACACTGGATTAGTTAACATGTATGATGAGGTTTACAGGGACAGTCAAGGAAGAGAGACTCCATCTGTAAAGATAAATGTAAAGAAGGGAAAGTACAGAAGAAAAGACATGGTTGGGCATCAGCTTCATTCCAAGTGATTTCAATTTTTAAACTGTGTTGCCAGTGGGAATCTTTGCAACACTGACAGTAGGTAAGACTCTCCAGCACTCTTATGACAAAAGTCAGCCCAGACTTCAACTTAATTCACAGGAAATATGCAAAAATGTAGATTGTCATCTTCCTAATTCAGGCTAAACAGTCATTTTGCTAAAACCAAAAGGCTCTACTTGTCATCTTAATAAAGCCCCAATTACTGTAACTATGTTGACTTAACCAGTCTGTTAATGTCACATCAAGGCATGACTCACTGACAGGCATGTATTAAACTGTCAATTGTGTTTAGATTCAATCCAAAAAAGTTAAACTATCTCAGTCAAGAGGGCTACACTGGCTTTGTACTTTGTACTGGCTGCCCTTAAAACTATAGCCTTCCAAGAGATATAAACATTTTAAAAATAAATAAAAAAATAAATCTTTCAATTGGTCTTCACCACAGAATACAGAACCAGCCACAGCACTTAAAGCTTGAGCCTCAACCAGGAGTGCTCAAGAGAAGCTCAAGTGCCAATTTTGCTGGATTTGTGCCTCTGAAGTGTGCTGTGCTAATGTTCACTGCTCTTTCTGTCAATCTTCTTAGGAGCCAGCAGGAAATTAAAGTGAACAATAGGCTACTGAGAGCCCTGAATTCTCACCAGTTACAAATCCACATGTGATAGTTGTCTCACCCTTGGGAGGTTTCCCCCTTTGGAGGACCCTGGACTGGTGGATGCTGGTTTTCTACATTTGGGGGAAGCACTGTTGAACTCCTTAGCAGGTTCAGCTTCTCTCCTTATAAATTATGGGGAAACACACTTTGAAATCTCATCATTTCTATTCCTCAGCCTCCTGCCTACTGCAAAAAACCCAAAACAAACAAAAAACCTCCTCTCCTATACACTGGACAGCCTTCCTGAGCTATGTGGATAGAGGCAGCTGTTTACCACCTTCTGACACTCCTACCAGAACAGCATCATCAGATTGCAGAGCCAAGCTGAGCAAGGAGAGCTCAGCCTTAAGCTGTTCCTGTTACAGACACAATAGACTGTTGCCTCTTATATTCAAGCAGTTGGCATTTAGATATACATTCAATTCCCATTTCCCCTGCTTTCAAAATGAGAGGCTGGGGTTGCTGAGGCAGGATGCTAATCAGTGCTGTACTAGATTTGCCAAGCATACTACTAACTTAAGCAGATTGTTACTGCAGTGTTGTTTTTTGGTTTTGTGGTTTGTTGTTTTTTTTTTCTTTAAATCAACTATTTCAACTGAGCAGCACTCTGGTGAAATCAGCAGCTGACAACCTGCAGTGACAGGTTGTCCCATCAACTACTCCAAAACCCAAAGGCATGGTGACAGAGACAACCTTCCCCAGTTCTGGCTCAAAAACAAGCATGGGTCAAACACAAGCAGAGGAAGGATCTGACTGCTCCTGCAGCCTTAAACACATCACTGAAATAAGGGAGCAGTGAAAGGGCTCAAACTGGAGAGCCATGCATTTTTGGGTCTACAGGTCTGGCCTCAGTTCATCCAACTCCTTGAGAAAACATGGTAAGGGACCAGCACTGGCTGGAAAGCACTGCTAGCCAAACATGCTAGAATACCATGAATACACCAAGCCAGCACAGCTATTCAGCAGGATGCCAAGTGCTGAATGGCTGAATTCATCTAACATTGGTTTGGGCCAATTTCAGTACATAGAGAGGAGGATGGAAAAGGCTCTGCACAGTCAGAGCACGGGTACCACAGCTGCACCCACAAAAAGTTGAGGGAAAAAAACCACAACCAGAGAATAATTCTCAAGTTAAACTAATGACAGTATGACTTTTGTTGCCCCAAGGGTATTATATTTGCTGTTGTGCAAGTGTAAACTGTAAAAGATTGATTCTCAAGAAGTTTCATGAATGAAAGTCCTACAGACTTTGGAAAAAAAAAAGTCTTAAGAACCAGACATGCTATTGTTAGGAGCAGAGAAAGAGACAAATTGTAAAAGTCAGACTACATAAATGATTGCAATGGACAAAAATATCAAGCTGAAGAGGTTAGCAGAACAGACAGGATTTGAAATAAGTCTCCGCTTCATAAGTGTGCTGGGAGCCCAGTTTGTGCCCCGCGGAGAACAAGCTTCTTACCAAATTTAACTCTTCATTCTGTCTTACTGCTTCAGAATATGAATCATCAAGTTTTTTCTGCAATTCAGTCAACAGATCTTTGAGCTGAAATGAAGTTTAGAGTTTTAGGATTTGTCTCCTTAGGATGCCCACTTTTCTTCTGCTCAGTTATTAGTGTGGCGCTCTACCCTAAGGTCACAAGCATATAAACCCCTCAGCCACAGGGGCTAAGCATTAGGTTAGTTTGCCAGCCAACTCGTAGCCAAAAAACAGAACAAGAACAATTTGGTTAATCATCTTTACCTCTCTGACTTCTGAAACATAAGTAGATCGTTCTATTTCTGCCTTTTCTAGTTCACTTTCCAAATGTTCTCTCTCTTTTTTAAGCTAGAAACAGAAAATCAGAGTTAAAACAGATGTTTTCAATGTCTTCTTGCAGCAACATTTTCTTGATTTATTATTAGCTATCAAATACTCCATGACATTTAGAGAGCATTTCAAATCCAGAGATTGTACAGCACGGATTTAAACTGTTTACATTTTAGAAAGGTAACAAGAAAAAAAAATCAAGCCCAAGATTGACAACAAGCAGTAAACTGCTCAGTCACACAAGGAAAGAGCCTTGGTGGGTGAGTACAGAAGTAAAAAACAAGACAATGTGCAGTACCCAGCTTGTCTGTTTCTTAAAAACACCACCCAAAAGATCCAGTTGAAACTGCCACACAGACTGCACTACTTGCAAGAGAGAAGTCCTAGGGAAGTTCAGACTTAAAGCATAAGCCTAAATCACATTGTAAGTAATAGAAAGCTTTAAAGGAAAAAAACACACAACAAAAAAACACCTGTACATACAGTTTCAACTTCTTTGATTTCTTCCTTTAACCTCTCGACCTCGTGCTCCAACGACACGACTGAAGAACGCATCTGCAGTTTTCAAGAAAAATAAATATATATCATTTAGTTGGGTTAGGCTAAGGCAAACTCTTCACACACACAGAGATGTGCTTCTGTGATTTAAGAATACTAAGGATGAAACCACAGGCACTGAGAATCTACTAAGATGCTTGCTCAAATAATTCAATGTATTTCATCTCCAACAGAGCACTTTTCCCACCTTCTCCCAGTATAAGAAGTTCTGACAGAGCCCAGGTGCCCAAAAGATCTGGAATATAACAACCAAGCCACTTCTCCATTATCCATGGTAAGGGAATATCTTTCCTAGAGAGTGAAGACTGTCTCCATCCACGTACACCTAGCCAAATCCAGCACATTTAGCCTTATCAGAGGCTGTGTAAGTGCAACAGATGGCAGCACATCTATAGATCAAGCTCTTGCAGCCTTTTATATGCCACTGATACAAGATTTTTATAAATCATCTAACTGTTTGCTCCAGGCTAATAACCCAGCATTGAAATTCACTTTGGAAATAATTTCTTGTGGAAAAAAACCCAGAAAACAGTTTGACCTACTTTAACTCTCGATTAGGAAAGCAACATAAAAGCCTTTTTTCTTACCACTTCTGCTAGCAACAGAGTCTTCCTAAAAAGGAAAGCTTTGCAGGTGATTTCAAGTGTAATTAGTTGATCATGATGGATTAAGTGGTATTTTAACAGCTTCCAAAAAAATTGTTATGATTATGTGATACTTAAATTTTAGCAGAGTCTGTATCTGTTCACAACTGGACTTTGGAAAACAAAACAAAAAAACCAAAACAGGTGCTTAACAGAAAAACAGTCTGAGCTGCCAGAATCAGAAAAACATATATTCTGTGCACATTAATGGGACACATGTACATTCCTGAATCCCTTGGGTTCCTGTCTCATCAGCATTCATGTACCTGTGCCACTTGGCTGCCTCCTGTATCACCTGCAAGGACTGTGACACAGACTTGTCATAATGGTCATAGACCTTATTTATACCTGTGCTGTTCATTTGTCCTTCTGCTCTTAAGAAGGCACCAGAAATAGCCAGGCAAACCTAAAGACACCAACAATTTTTTCACTTTTAAAAAAAAAAAAAAAAAAATCCCTCTTAGCATGAAACTAAGCATCAGAGCACCAAAAATCCTATTGTTACAAGAAGGATAAATTCCTATAATGCTGGTTGCATTTTTCATTCTCTGGTCACATACACATCAAACCAGGCAGCTCCACACCTCCCTTCCCAGAGCTCAAACACCCTCTGCCACTTCAAGCAGAAACCGCTCGGCTGCTGCAAAAAAAAAAGCAGCTCCTCAGAAATACCTGTTTAAGTTCCTTCGCACCCCGCTTACCGTCTCTGCCAGAACTGATTTGTATTTCTCACACTCCAGCTGCAGCAGGATGTGCATTTCCTCAGCTTCCTTCAACTTCTGCTCCATAGCCTGGCAAAGGAGAAAAAGGACCAGAAGAGTCACGTCTCAGATGACGGACTAGAGTCAGCTTTTCAGCTCATTTCAACAAGCACAATGGCTCCATTCACACTGCCAGGGCTTTCTTCCCCAACCCCATGTGAAGACAAAATTCCAAGTGCAATGTTCACCTACAGCTCACACCACTCAATGCCAACCTTTACATGAGTAAACTCAAGAGTTACCTGGAAACTAAATAATTAATTACAAAAGGACCTTGTGGAAGTTTTCACAACATCCAAAAACCAAAGGTCCTTTTCAAAGGTACAAACACGCTTTTGATTTACAAGAGGCAAATACCCACGAAACAATTTTCTTAGTCACCTGCTCACTTCACAATCCAGTGTCAAAATTTGTAAGATTTTTACCAGAAAATATCCTATGGCACACACAACAAAGCTGTCCATGGTTTGCCCTTACCTTGACGTCTTCAGATCCTGATGCTTCTCTCAAATATTCTTTTGCCATCTTCTCAAACCCACATATCCACTCACTGTGGCTCTGCTGGGAAATATCTTCAGTTAAAGCTAAGAATAACCTCAATAAATTTCTCTTCAGGACATTTGCCTCCCAACTGCAGGCTTAGGGAGCAGTGTTACAATCCCTGAGCTCCCCAGAGCCAGCACACAGCCTGGCAGCACAGCCAGTGGGCAGCAATCCAGGAGCACGAGGTTAGGAGTGAGACACAGCTCATGGAGGTTTGGGAGTGCCAAAATACAACTGGGTGACAGAGGGCTCCCTGCAAGTATCAGGGCTCTACAAGAAGGATTTGAAGACTTAAAGGAATGGTTTTTTCCAAAATCCCTGTGCAGTTAAAGCACATACTTGCTACGTAATTCTAGGGACCTCACTAGAAAGACTGAAACCTTACAGAACCAGTCTTTTTAAAGACTAATTCTAGGTCAGACTAACTTTAGCACACATGAGAATACTTTTCAATATGAATATTCAAAACCTCTAGATGTTTCAAATCAAATGCAGACCCCATTTTTCCAGCCTCACTTCACATTATTCACACAATCTAAAAACACATGAAGCCGCACACTTCCTCTGCAAACAACTCCAAGTCACCAGGAACATGGTGACTGGTGAATAAAACTGGAAATAGGTGGCTTTCAAAAGAAACTTTGTGAACAAAAACAAACCCTCCTGAATTGTATTAACTGGCACTGGAAGGGGCAGCCAGCCCTTATCTGCACAGCAGCCAGGGATGATCCATCTCCATCGTGCCAGACAGGGAGCAAACACAGCAGACCTTATCCACCCCTGCAAATTTACTGTTAGACATAAGATAACACAGGCAGATGAAAGAGATGCTAGAGTAGCAAAAAAAAAAAAAGATTAAAATCTTTATTTTTTTCTTTAACACCTTTTTTTGAAGTAACCATCTGCAGCTTTGCCTCTCTGATGCTGGAAGGCATTACCAGAAGACACTCCCATCCCAACACAAAAACTTTGGAGCAGAAGGGGCTGTGGGGAAAAGTTCTGGACTGCCTAGAGTGGTAAGATCAGAGCTCCCTGGTCCCCAGCCACCAAGGAAAAGCCACTTCTCTTACCATGTTAGAAGGAAGAGAGACTTTAGGAAACAGCTTCTGGAGTAGTTGACGTGTCTCCACCTCGGCAGCTTCCAAATGCTGTTGCTTCTCCTAAAACAAGAGAAGGGCTCAGGTGAAACTGGGCAACTCCACAGACCTGGCAATAGCCTCTTCTATGCCTAGAGCCACTTATTTATCCCAGAAAGTCATCTTTCAAGGGAGAAAGGTACTACAGCCTTTAAAACTGACAGTAAATTGCTTCAAAAGAATTACTTCAGAGTTTGGCCTTCACATTTGTTTGTGCTGAAGTTTTTTATTTTCTTAAGTTCCCCTTCCACCTAGCCTGTTTGTACAGAAATTACACCAGCATTCACTTGTTCACAACACAAAACTACACTGTGCTGAATAACTGCACCCCCAGATCACACTAACCCTGCCACTCAAGTTGAGTGATCAAGAACAAAAGTTGGGTCAATCAACAATTTTTTTTTTTTTAAATCCATACTTTCTTTAAACAATTTTAGGTGAGGGAAGAAAAAAATCACCTTAAATTAACATGACCACATCAAAACCAGAGAACTAAAGTCAAAATGAAACTTTGTGTTAATCCACATTTGAACCAGGCCAAGAAAGCAAGACTGTATCTTCTAAATATTACTTTTAAGTAATCAAAGAGGGACACCCTTACAACCTCCATCCCCCAAGCTTGGATGCAATGGAAAATAATTATTAGAGCTGTGTGACAACCTCCAGGTTTTGTCATTGCTCTGTAAATATAAATACAGAGAGCCAAGGACACCAGAGATTTATCATTCCATTTATTTAACATTAAAAGCAGACCAGCCACAGGATATTTGCTCACTCTGCTTATGGCAGATTGGTTTAATTTAGCCACAGGACACTCGGGTTCCCATATAAATATAAAATGCAGAAAACCCTGCACAGAAGGCAGCTTTCAGCAAAAATCCTTCATTAATATTTGGGTGGGTTGGTTGGTTTGGTTTTTCTTTGCCAGTGTTACTGCTCCTTGCTGCTCTGAGCTCCTCTGCTGCAAGAGATGGGTGGCATTAGTAGGTTGAGATTCAGAGACAGAAAGAGACAGGAGACATTAGGTTGTGAAGCTGGGCTGAGAAGTGTGTTAGTTTCCAGCAGTTTAGGAACCACCAAGAAGTGGCAAATTTGGTGAAGTCATCTGACTGCAAGAGAAAGCAGGCAAGCATTAGCACACAGCAAAAGCAGGTACACAACTCCTCCAAGCCAAGAGCTGAGACATCTCCAAAACACAGAGGCACCAAGCCCAAACCAGAGCTCCTCTGCTTCTAGCTACCTGACTTGGGCCTTTAAAGTTATTTTGACATTTTTTTGTTTTAATTCTGCACAGTGGTAATTAACACCAGATCAGGCACAGAGCAAACACAAGTTTCTTTCAGAGCAATGCACACGCTGTATCATTTTCAATGTTGGCTCTGACAGTACCTGTCAAGCTTCATATGCTCTCAAGGAGCAAATTCACAGCTGGGGTGACACCATTTTTTTTTCCTGAGAAGTTCCCAGGTTTTTAAATAAGAATTTAGTCCTAGATTTTCACAGGTCCAATAGGTTTATTCAAGCACAGCAAAAGCCCAGTAGGAGAAAGCAGGTTGCTCAGCAGCAATTTTTATTCCAGTGCTCCCCACAACTCACGACAGCTCTAACAATTATATGCAAAAAGAATCAAAAAACAAAAAAAAAAGAAACCTGAAGACAAGAGGAAGAAGCAGAGGTGAGTGTATGAGTGACCACCCAGAAGAGACGATATTTAAATTGCAGTAAAAGTTAAATGTCTCCATTTCATTTTTAAAAACCAGCTGCAGATCTGCTTCTAGATTAACGCATCGTTTCTAGCAGTTAACATTACAACCTTGGCAGTCTTGTTCACTTTGTCCTGCAGCAATTTTTCAGTTGATGCCAATGCTTCCATTGCTTCCCAGTTTTTCTCCCGAAGGTCCTAATCATTTTTAGAAAGAATGATTTCAGTTCAGCCAATATTCAAAACTGTTTCTGCTTTTACTTCAGAGATATATTTTGCATGACATTCCACCGTTTGCATTTAAATGCTGGTTCAAAAGGATTTTTGCAAGATGACATACACTAGCAAAAAAACCAAGTGTTCATAGAGTTTGAATGAAAAGGGGGAGAAAAAAAATATGCCAATTTCCACCCAACCTGCCCCCTTGTGCCAAAACTGATCCGAGCGTAACTGCAGAGCACATTGCTCCAGCAACCCCACACTTTGACTGCATTTGTAAGAAGGAAAAGGGAAGTTTTCAAAAGTAGTGAGGAACACAGACACCAAAACCACAGAGTACACAAAGTGTTAGGCATGTAGCATTGCAGACCCCAGCATGGACACCCCAGGTGTAGATGGAGAAGGACACATTTAAGCCCCTGATTTCACAACCATCTTTAGCTGCCGAGATGCTTGAGCTCCAACCCAAACCTACTATGCCAGGGCTGATTTGAGCAGCAGCTCTCTCCACTGTGCCCAAAAAAAAAACCTGGTGTGCTGCTCACCAACCCTCCTGGAAGGTTTGGGGATCTCCCTAGCAGAAAGAGGAGCTCAGATCTGCATGGTAGCACCACCATGCTGAGCTCCTGCATCTTTCTTGGCGAGGTCATCAAACGTGTACTCAAGACACCAAGGTGCAAGCTCAGTCAGGAGGCTGAGAGCTCTTGGGAAAGCTCCTCTAGGAAGGATGGTGGGCCTTGTGGGGGGGGGGAAACTGGTGCTTGGGTCTTTGATTTAGGGTTTTTTCAACCCTCAGAACAATCTGCTTTAGCCAAGGGCTATTTTTGAAAGACTGTATTTTTAGTCTTTTAATTCCCATGCGGAGTGGCATCCAGATCCTAGCATGTTCCTATGCTGGTTTTACTTTACCATGTAAAAAAAAAGACTGGATAAAACTGCAAGAGGAAAAGCTACAGCTATGGCCTGCCCTTAGCACCACAAAGGGCACTCAGACCTTGCAGTTCCCCAGGAAAGAGGCACACATATGTTCTGCCTGTCCAGCTCATCTGTCTCCCAGGAACACCCAGCCACTTTCCCTCTACTTTACTTCAGCTGTTAAGCAACACTACTTGCTCAAAAGCTCACATTCTTAATATTTTTGTCATGCATCTTCCTTATATTGTCCCATCCTTAAGCAATAAAGCTTATCACAGAGTATGATTGGATTTTGTAAGCTATCAAGTGATAGGTGAACTAAACCACCTTTATTTTAATAAATCTCTTTAATAAAGATGCCATTCTCTTGCCCTGCACAGGTTGTTTATTACAAGGAAGCAACTCCACAGCTCTGTGTTGGAAGATACAATTTTTACTTCCACCCACAAACAACCCATACTGCACCAACAGCAGCTGCTGTAGAGGAAGTCTGACTCCTTCACCTCCATCAGAAGATCAGGATCAGCCCCTCTTAGGAATGGGAAGAGCCAAATCTGAGAGCCCTAGGTCATGGCCTCCTTCCACATCCCCACAAAAGGGCCATAACTCAGCCAGAGCCCAAGCCCCTTCATCCTCCCACCGTCCCTCCCCAAGCCCCTTCATCTTCCCTTGGTAAAGGACATGTTTCTGAACAAGGCTTGAATCCAAGCCTGAGAACTTGCTATAGGATGTGTCTTCCAGCAAGTCTCCTCCCTCTAGCAACTCAAAGAGCTGACAGAACTCAGAGCAGCAAAGTAAGGTCACTGCTTTGTCACTCCCAAGAAAAGGAGGGTCCAGGGGACACAATGCAGCAGTCAACAGTCAGAAATTTTCTCAGCAGCATGCCCTGGGCATTGAGGAGTGCTGTGCACACAGGTTTGGGTTTGTTAGTTGGGGTTATGAGGGTGGTGTGTTTTTTGAGGGGTGGGGGAAGAATTTCCTTACGTTGTTCTTTTTCCTCTGTTGCTCAAAAGCATTTCTCTGAGAGGCAAGCTCATTTTGGAGACTGGCGATTTCCTTCTCCTTCCCTGCAACCCTGAATTAGCAAAAAGAAGTCAGAAGACATTTAAGAAATTCCAAGTGAAGCACTGACACCCTTTCACATACCTAACTAACTTCCCTCCCCTTCCAGCAACACGCTCTCTTTGAAAAGCTGCTCTTGCTGACTTGGCAGTACCACAAGCTCCCTACTGCTCTTGAGAACTGCAGGCTGCCAGAGCAAAATCCATTGTAAAGCTGTTGTTTGCCTACAACAGTCATCTGCACACATTTATCAAGGCCAGGGAAAGGCAAAGAGGAGGATAAGTCAGCCAGCCCATGCTGGTACAACGCCACAAAACAGGGGCTGCCTGCTGGATAAAAGCATTCTTTGTTCAAGCACCTAGGCCACAATTTATAAGTCATTTAACTGAGGAAAAAAAAAGAATTCAGCCACCCAAAAACACATGACAGCAGCAAACTGTGTGGCACAGCCTAAGTAGGCATGGCATCAACTTCCACAGAGTTCTTTGGTGTGCTTCAGCACCACAAGAGAAGAGATTACACCTGAGATCTTCCCTGGCACAGGATTTCCAGCAGATGATTTTATAATGTGAACAACCCTCTGCTAAGCTGAAGTTCCAAGAAAAAAAATCTTGTCACTTTTGCTTCAAGCACCAACATTTAACTCTCCAGACATACAGCTGAGCTGGCATGCATTTAAAATTCAATCAATCAGGTCTGGCTTACATTGTGGGCACAACATACTGCAAACACTGTCTGCAGAGACTGCAGGTGAAGGTTATTAGGGAGAGCAGAATCTCTATGTCCCAACTTTATTAGACAATAAAGTTGGTTTTTTTTACTGGCAACTTCTCACACACTGATATTGTACATTTGGCATTTATTTCACCTTTTAAATTTCCTGAGCAGTAAGTGAAATGAAGTGCTTATTTATTGCATTCAGCTCCTGGCAGTACTCACACTTGCAGAAGCTCCTCACTTTGGACAGCCAGAGATGCCTACAAATAGATCAGAAACTCATTAGGAGCAGCTCAGCAGCAGAGAGGGATGCAGAGGGCATGATCTGCCTTGTTCACCAGGCATTGCTGCAAGAGCAGAGCAGCTGCACAGCCTTGGGCTTTGAGGGAGTCCTGTCTGGCCTCCTTTGGCCAGGAGACAGGGGTGAAAAGCTAGACAAGAACACAGCAGGCATAACAAAGAGCACAAATATGCAGACTCAAACAATAAAGGGAAACAGGAACAGCCAGGCAGCAGCCAGAAAAACTGGCTTAGTGCAATTCAACCTGCAGGCTGCTCCTGGGTTTGCATGGTCAGTACAACCATTGGTTTTCCACACCATCCACACAAGCTAACACCAAGCCCTCTGGCTTCACTGAACAACAGCAATTGGAAGCTGTACCTGTTTGCAGTTCTCTTGCTTTAATTCTTGAATCTGAACTTTGAAAGACTCATTTTCCTTCTGCATGTCCTGTTGGAAGAAAAGGAACAATGCACAGGTGTACATATGGATACAACACCCACAATACATACCCTCCTTACCACACAAGATGCTGCTACTGAAACTTTACCTGCAATTGTTTTACTTGGCTTGCAATTTCTCTCTCTTTTTCCTCCACTACAGCTTTCAACTTCTTCATCTCTTCTTCTTCCCCTTTCAACCTGCAGAGACAGTTTAGAAAGAAAAGGGTTAAAGTAAGAATTCATGCAAAAAAAGGACAGACACTCTAGCTGTGACAGTTTTCAGCAGAGGATAAATATGTATTGTATGTTAAATATAACCATCAGCCAAAAGGAGAGCACAAACACATGAAAAAAAAATCCCAAAACTACTGCACTATGGCTCTAAACCCAGAAAACTAAGAAAAACACATGCAACAACATGTATTGCAAACACTCACCTGCTAAAAACCAGCCTGAAGCAAGGTAGTCATTGCACATGCCAATCAGCAAACACATTTGTGTCAGTCCATGATCTCAACAGCACTGAGAGCCCAAGTGGGAGAAGAGCCCTTGACCAACCCAGCAAATGCTGCAAGGCAGCTGGCTCTGAAGGCACCCACCAGGGACAGTGTCCCAAAGGTGAGGCTGCCTCAGGTACCAGGTACTGGCTTCCAGGAGCCCTGCTGGGAGGGCAGCATGCTGGAAGAGCTGCAGTGAAGACAGAGCCCATTTTGGCAGGGTCTCACCCAACCTTCCTCTGACTTAGAGCAGCCAGACAAAGCAGAGTCAAAACAGAGGAAAGTCTGGCAGCTTTTCTCCATAAAACAGGAGCTGAAGAATTGGCTGTTGCATCTCAGCCTGCAAATGGCAAACTCTGTTCCTTGCTTTTACTAACACAGGCACTTAAATCCATGGGTTTTTTTAAAAGTACTCAACAGAAGGAGAAATTATCACTAGACACAAGAAGCAGCAGCTATTTCACTAGTTGGTAGAGCCCTGGGCAATCATTCACTTTCACAAAGTGTGTGAGCACTGCACAGCAGGCAAACACAGCTGGCAGCAGAGGTGTTGGCTGCTGTGCATCCATCAGCACCAGCAGCTTGTTTTAGCAAAGCCCATAAAGTTTTGGAAACCAGTTGATACATTCCAACTGAAGACAAACACCAGCACTGGATGCATATTATTAACAGGCAGGCACTGAAGAAACTGCTACTAAGCATACTCACAGGTTCTCCAGGTCCTGGACTTGGGATGCAGAAGGTATCTGAAAAACAAAGCAGTTCCCAAACCTCTTTTTGATGGCATGGTAAAGATTTCAAATTAACAGCAATTCTGCATGAAGAGGGGCACCACACAGCTTGCAAGACAAGTGACAAAGGAATGCCAGAAACTTTGCATCATACATTGATCTAAAAATATCTAAACACATCTTGGATTTTACAAGCACAGCTTCTGCCAAGCATCCAAACTTCACACCAGCAGATTTCTCTCCATTCCACCTTTCCCTTGGGACTTGTCTGCCTAGACATCCACCCAAAATCTGAGTGCAACTCAAGTTTCTCCCCATTAACATCCACAAAAATACAAACTGAGCTAGAATACAACCTTATTGGAAAAACCTTTCCATTAAGTAACACCTGGATTCAAGGATACCCAGTCACCTGTTCTGAAGTTCAGTGCAGGAAATCAAAAAGCTCAAATAATCTGACCAGTTGCAGCTTTTACAGCAGGGGAAGGCAGGAAGGGATCCCAGCAAAGCCTGACCACTTTAAGAGGAGCTGCTATGTTCAGTTCCAGCAGGAGCTCCTTCATCTCCACAGCCCTAGAGAGATGCTTCTTCAGTGTGGCAAGGAGGCACCTGTGACACAGCCATGGTTCTGCTTAAGGACTTGCAATCTTTCAGACCACTAAAACTTGTCTTTAAGGACAGTATTATTCAGGTTAAAGAAAAACTCTTGGAACTTTTTATCTGGGTAAAACTTGGTTTTGGATTAGAGTTGAACTAGTGGGCTCTCTGCACTGTACACTCCCAGAACACTGAAGCTGGATCAAAAATAGTTCTGTAGGTTGAAGCCAAGAAAAAACCTTTGAGAGACAGAGGGTAAAACCAGTATCTTCCAGTTCAGCTGAGCAGCACTCCCAAACCACATCAACTCTGCAGACCATACCTGTTGGAGCTGCTGCAGGTTCTGTTGTTCCAACTCCTGAATTTTACTGGTTAACTGTGCAATTGTATCTTTCTGACCCTTTGGATAAAAAAAAAATAATAATAGCAAGTTTAAAAGTGTGAATACAACTTTTATACAGTCAGGAATACTGCAATCAAATTATTTCCCTTTAGAATACCAGGGGAGCTTACCTGCAGCCATTCTCCTTTCTTCACAATCTCTTTCTCTTTCTCTTCCAATAATGTCTCCATGGTTTTCACCTGCTTTTCCTTCCCTTTCAACCTGTACCATTAAACACAGACACACAGCATAAACCCTTGCTCTTTTATCCATCTGGGGGAAAAAAAAAACAACAAACAAACCAACAACAACCCACAACTTCTGCTTTGCAGCACTCAAGGAAGAAAAGCAGTCTGTGATCAAAGGCACAAACACAATTCACCTACTAAAAATCAATGTGTGAACACTTCCACTTCAGTCTGGCTTATCAGATGCCCTTGATCAATGGTGCTGCTCATTAAGTGAAAGCAGGCAAATTCTGCACTCACATACACTGCAGGGATTTCACACACATGGGCTCTTCTCACCTAAAAATATTTCCTCCCTCCTCCCCAGTTTGCTACAGAAGGGACTGATGACCATGATGACTCAGTTCTTACTTCTCCACCCAGCTACAGCACTGATATTACCAAATATATTGTCTATATCCTTCCAGCCTGACAAATTTAACCCTTTATAGGTTAATCTGGGCTGATGAAGCCATGAAGCACTTTACCTGGTTTGCTGTCTCAGGCAGGACAAAGTGTTTAATAAGGACATTTATCTACCAAGACCAGTGTGAACAGCCTGGTTCACTTCATGCAAAGCACAGGCACCAGGCAAGGACATTTGAACTGAAAACAGACTGGAGCAAAGGGGTGCACAGGGCAGAGCAGACATGTTAATAACTCTACTTACAGAGTCTGCAGTTCTTTGACTTGTGATGCAATTGACACCTAAAGAAAATAATCAGTACTTCAGTTCAATGCACATGGAAGAGACACACAAATGCTATAAACTGCTCTAGGGAGAAATATGGGAAAAAAGGCCATTATATATTAATAAATTAGGCACTACTTGTCACAGTTGCATAACCATAAATTGGCTTTTTTTTTTTTTTTTGTGGGGAAAATTATGACAACTCAAGCATCTCCACTAGTTGCTTTCTTCACCATTAAAATGTGACTTCAGAGCAGAAAACAGTGCAAATGGCAACACGAGCAAGCCCAGCAGAGCACCTTTCCTCCACAAGAGACAAATGAAGCAGCAGACACTGAGGATGACAACCAACCCACTAGCAACTGCAGCTCAAATCAGAGAGATCACCCCTGGTCATTTAGACCTTCACACAAGAGATTTTTTTATTCTCTCTGTAACATCAACACTCCCTTAAATTTCCAATCTAAGGCTGAACGTGGATTGAAGAAACATGATTTGGTGAGAATATTTCTTCTTGGATGAAAGTGACTGTGTAACTAACTAGCTTCCCAAACAGCTAGTTTAGTTACTCTACCACAGCACAGCACAAGTTTCAGATATTCCAAAAAAACCTCTATCCTGCTTGGCAGGAAACCAAGAGGTTCATAATAACCACCTCTGGAGCAAGCAACCCTCTTATGTAGCTTTCCAGAGACAACTCTCAACTGCATTTTGTTCTGGTTTTTGTGTCAGTCCCAGGGGAAGGAAACACACACCAAAAAAAAAAAAAAAAAAAAAATCCCTCCAGTTCCTGGGAATTTGCTTTGGAGGAAAAGCCCAAGATGGAAACACACTTTATGAAGCTTTGCCTAAAAAGGACAAAACTTTAACACTAGGGGAAAAAGTAAAAGGGGTTACACATTGGAATGTAGCTAGAAAGGCTGAAAAAAAGTGCAGACAAAAAAAAAAAAAACAAACACAAACCCCACACAAACAAGCAAACTTCCTGACAGCAGGATGGATTAAGCTGCCTGCAGAATGGGCTCCCTAAGGAAAACGAGTTCCCGTTGTTTTGGATGCTAAACAGCTTAAGCATGCCAAAAAAGCCAACACTCCTCCATTTCTGCATTCCTGAGAGCTAGAAGAAAACTTAATCTGCCAAAACATGCTTTCTTTGGACTCTGGAAAGAAAGCAGTACTTGGTTTACCTGGAAATCAGATACTATTGGGGCCCATAGTATTGTTCTAGCAACACAGGAAGGCCAACAAAAGGAGAAAGACCTTCAGTACTTGAAATTTCAGAGCTGCCAGCCTCAAAGGATGTCCCAGGGTTTTGTGTTTACTACAGAGACAGTGTGCAATACACCCAAGCCAGAGCTAATGCTACAGTGCTTTCTGTCAATAGCAACTCTTGCCAAACATCATTCTAGAAGCCAAAAAAGCTCAGGCATACACAGGAATGTGTTTTCTGGGGGCCAGCAGCACTCATACTACATATTTATGGCTTTATATTCAAGAATAGTGTAGCTCTACCATTAAACCTCACCCAATGACATTCACCAGTGAAAGGAAACACACTAGAACAGAAATGAGTGAGCAGCACACCCAAGGCAAGGCTGTTTCACACTTCTGGCACTAAGGTATTTTACCTGTTTTTCCATCTCAAGCTGGGAATTTCCTACTTCTTCTTTCAGAGCCTCTATTTCCTGTGTCAAAGCCTTTTCAATGACAAAACAGACAGGATTGGACAATGGAAACACAAAAACGCCACAAAAATGGATGCTACAAAATTCATCACTACCAGATGCCATGCAGTAACAGAGAAATGGTAGTCAGTGGCACAGACACAGAAAAGAAAGGAAAGTACTGCAGAGACAGACACCTGAACAGTCTTCTCCTTGCTTGCTACTTTCAGGATTTCAGCTTGTAGGAGTTCTTCCACTGATTTGATTTTTCCATCCTTCTCATGGATCCTTAAAAAGAGCAGAGGAACATCAGCCAGCTGAACAACTGCACCAACCCCAGCAAATCCCCAAGCTTTGCTTCTGCTTTCTCATTGCATCCCCAGCCTCTGGAATCTACACAGACTTCCCACTATTACAGGTGCCATCACTCACTGCAATCCCAAATCCAGACAGAACTAACAGGAGAAACAAATAAAGACTGGGAATCCTGCAGAACAAGCTGGTTTTATACCCCCAGTAGTAGCTCACATGCTAAGTGGATGCTATTGCTGCCCAAAATGCAAACTCAGGTTATCAACAATCCCTTAACTTCAGCCTTCACTGGATATTCCAGCCAAGGATTTATCAAACACACATTCACAGCATTAAAAAAAACCCTCACTCCTTTTAGAAAGCCTACTGGAGGAAAACAATTATCTGACAATTCAATGCAATTCCTCATCTAGTTAAAATCAGGCTTATGAAGTTAATTGCTTAGCAGAGAAGCAACTGGATTTTCAAAAGGCATTGATCTGACTTGATGTGGTTCCAAAGTGATAATGCTTCCTGACACACAGACACACACTTCAAGTTAAAAGCAGCTTATTTCAGGGAAGCAACAGTAGTCACAGAACAAAGACAGACAATAGTAACAATCAGAAATTAAATCTGTGCAGCAACTTACACCTTCTGGAGCTCTTCCACCAGTGACTGGAAGGACACCTGTTCAAAACAGAGCTTTGACTTAGAAATACAGAAGAGAGAAAAATAATTTGCAAGTGTCAAGGGGTAAGGAGTAGAGAGTTTGAGCTCTGGCACTGGGTAAACTATGTAGCAGCCTAAGGATTTTATCTATCTGGCTGTCCTGAGAATATTAGCTGTTGGCTCTCCAGTTCTTGGCAAACCAGTAACTGTGTTTGCTGCAAGTTCTAGGAAAACAAAAGCAGACTCAAGCCATCTTTACCAGGAGAGGCTGAGGTTCAGGACCAGCATGTCATCGGCTGACCTTTCCATACTGGCCCTGCCATACACCTCTCCACAGTCACTGGACTTCTCCTCTTCCTTAAACCATTTTCTAGAAATTTAAGTGCTCTCCTGAGCTGTCCACACAGAGCTGGATGTCAAGGAAAGGCACTTCCCAATCAGCAACAAGTGCACATCAAAAACAGTAATACCATGAGAGTGTCACTGAGCAGAGCCATGAACAGAAGGGGACTAAAAGTGACATCTGCACAAGTGTGGATTAACATCAGAAAGCTCCAATATGCATAATAGAGATGATGCAGAATGAGCTGCCTACCAGCTACGTAGCCATTTGAGTCCATGGCAAACTGAAACCAACCCAGAACTGCTGCCAATTGGAACCTTTACAGCTGCCACATTCCTGACACTTAGGCAAAGGGAGCATTTGATAGAAGCCTCAGCTTCCAGACCAGCACTGGAAGAAAAGTGGTTGCTTTGCCAACAGACTTCAAAGACTTCTCCACCTTTTTCTCCCTCGACTTTTGCAACCACAGCAAGATTCTCTCAGATTTAGTTTAGGTGTAATAAAAGTTTTAGATGAAAAGTACTACCTGCTCCGATTGCTGAATTTGCAGACTTTGAAGTTCTTTTCTCAAGGATGAATTTTCCGTTTGCAGCGCCTTTGAAAGCAGAAACACAGATAATGAAAGCCTCATTTGTTGGGGAAAAGGTGTTAAGCTTGACAGAAAAAGTCTTCTCTTTGAGAAGAAGTGAAAGACTTTGAAAGCCTGAAAGAGATCCCCGTCTGCAGCAACTGGAGCCAAAGTATTCAGTGAACTAATTATTCATTACAGACAACTCAGAGTGGACTTACAAGCTATAGGAAGTCCAGGGAAGCATCAAGGTGAGGTGCTCCCATCTTTCTCAAGGAAAGGGACAGACTGCTAGTGTACAAACACACCCACCCCCCAGGTACAAGGGTCTCAGCAACAGAATTTAGGGACATTTGTCTTGGCTATGTCCAGGTAGGCAGGACACAGCTTCCCAGCAAAACCCAGCTGAAAACAGACAGGGGTTTTTGTACTGGCTGCACAGATTTCTCCCTGTTTCTTTACAAACAGAAAAGGGAAGGAAGCAGGTTTAGCATCATCCCACAGGTGCCACTGATTTATGATCCATTTAACCCTTTAGATTACCAACTAAGCAAAGAGATGCAAAAACACCATACTGCCCAGTTTTTTGTAAAACACCCTTTCCTAAAACCAGATTTGTTGCAGATTAAGCCAGACACAGAGACCTGCACTCTATTCCAAACAGACACCAGGTAAACTTCCTGGCAAAATCTGCTCCAGAGTGAGCAGAGAGAAACCATCAATGCTGATGTGTATTCTATTTAACTAAAAAGGTTTTAACCTTGCCTTCATGAGATATTTTTCCTATTCAAAGGGAATGATCTCATACTGCACCATGAGCACTCAAACATACACTTTGCACAAGTGCACTTAATCTCTACCTCCTTGTAAAAAGATAATATGAGAGATTTTACCTTCAGGTCCTCCTCTTTATTAGCCATCTGTATGAGTCCTGCCTCAAGCAGCTCTTCAACTGTCTTGATTTTCTCATCCTTTTCTCTCATGCTGAGAAATCAGAAGTGAACATTAGGAAAAAGAGAGGAAACATTTGTAGAGAATTAAGCTATCAACAGTAACTCTACTGCCAACAAAACTGGACTTTTATTTCAGTCTCCAAGTTTCTTACCTTCTTTCCATCTGCTCTAACAAGTCTTTGTTGGCCTATAAAAAAACCACACAAGAGGGCCATCATGAATTGGATTCCTAATGGTTTGGTTGGGATTTTAAGAACAGAAATCACTGGAGAATGTCAAGTTAACCAGAACTCCACTTACTATGCTAATCCAGAAAAGAAAATGAACTAGGGCCAGAATGGTCCTCCTGGCCATGTGTGTTCAATATTGATGATGGGAAGATGTCACTCTTTCAGAGCAGATACAGACCCAGCCCATATGCCCTGATAATCTTACACTGATGGACTACAGGAGTTGTGGTGACAAGATGCTGTGGGACATCTTGTCACCAAGTGATTTCAGGAAGTGTCAAGCACATCTCAACTCTAGCAGCCAGCAGCTTAGTACCTGAGAAATCTGCCTCTTTTGAGCATCTGTGGAAACAAGCAGCTCCACTTCCAGCTCACTTCACAGAGAACTTAGGATTTCTCAACATCACACTGGGACAGACCACACAAAAAACAGACCAGCTATCAAGAAAACTCAGCCCCACTTTTTCAGACAGGACCCCAAATCAGCCAGACCCAGGGGAATAAGGCTGCAGATCTGGGTCTCTGCCAGAAGAAAGGGAGCTGCTCCAGCTAGCAGACACCAGTGCAGAAAAGAAAAATAATTTCCTGTCCTAAAAGTCTTTTTCTAGTGTTGCAGGAAGTTGTCATTCCACAATGGTACAAAGTCAGGGGTGTTCAACACTGGTAAAGGAGATGAGGCTGAGCAACATAACAGCTTTGAAGTTGCAGCAACCCCTGTGAGTACCAGTCAGGCTGCAGGGGCAAAAATACAGAAAAGGAGGTCAAAAGAAATAGGATATTATCAGTTTTCCCATTCCATCAGTCTGTTCTTTGGTTACTACTGCCTTGACAACTCATTCCAGGATGCAGGAAAACAAGTAGGATAAATTAAGAGTCAAATCCCCTGGAAGGGCTGGTTGCTCAGGGCATGTTTTCATTCCAGAAAATTGCCATTAAAACTAGGAAAGGTTGGAGAAATAAGTTTTTGTTTATGTTAAGCTAGCATTCTTCAGGAAAGATTTAAAACAAAACAATTTGTTTGAACACTTTTGACTAGGTCTAAAAGACCAAACCAAAAAACACTGATCCAGCTTAAGAAAAAAAATTAAAAAAAACAGCAGATATTTCATATATCTCCAGCAAACACTGGCTGTACCTGCTCTGACAGAAGAGCCTGCAACTTCTGAACTTCAGCTTGCAGAGCTGTATTTTGATCTTTGAGAACCTGGAAGGAAAATTAAGCATTACATCAGTCCAGAACTGCAAACCTTACCTACAGCATTTTCATGTTGGCAATGAGGTAATTAAATAGCACAGAAGTCATTACAGGGAGTTCTTTGGAAACTACAAGGAGTCCTTTCCCTTTCTTGCTTGCTTTTCTGTCTCAATGCTTTTGTCCTTATGTTCCCATGAGAAATTCAGCTGTTACCACCTTTATTCCCTGGCAGATGATCAGGCAGTACCCAAGTGTGAGAAGCAAGAGAAACTGCATTTCCTCCTGAAGCAGCAACAGCACAGTGTCAAGATCTGATGGCTGCCTTTAACAAAACATTTGTCTGCCAAAGCAAATGCTCTAGGATCACCTCTCTGGTCCTCTTCAGCTTCCTTTGAGCTGAGGATGCAGAGCAAGGAGCCAGCAGTCCAGCAGATAGGTTTGCACAGCTCCCAGGCTTTGGTTGGACTGCAGGCTGGAAAAAGGTGAACTGGGAAGACAAATGGGCAGAGCACAAACTTTGCCCCCCCTTCCAGCATTCCTGCTCCATACAACACCCACAGCAGCCCTTAAAACAAGCTGCCTGTCTGTATTCCTCATATGTATTTTTAAATCCTCCTCTATCACTGCTTTTTCCTTTACAAAGTCTTTAAGAAGACTCACTTGGTGTTTTACAGAGGTAAAAAGCAAGACACATGATCTGTGCTTCAGACCAAAGCTTTACAGGGACAACAGGAGCAGGAAGGGACAGCAGTGGTGAGGATTAAAAGAAATGCTCTGTTTGGAACCTGGCTTTGCCCTCTTTCATGTGCATGGGAAAAAAGCAGCACTTCCTCAGGTGGGAGCATTTAGCACTGAGCTGGTCTGGCTTCTGATGTTTGGGATCAAAGACAGGAGAATGAAGAGACTAGAAGGGCACATAATACTCATGCTGAGAGCACACTGTGGATTTCCACAGCATCACTATGATAACAATCTCCATTCAGTTCTATTCCCTTCCCAAGAACTGCCAGAATTTCCTCCACATCATTTTTGCCATGTCTTAGCACTCAGTTCATTGAAATGATACACATAACCATCTACAACATCCTTTAAAAGCTTTTTTCCTGGGTAGGAGTTACTACAGAAGCCATCACACTAAAGCAAGCTCAGATTATTCCTCCTTGTATTTATTTTTACCACTTCACCTGCCATTTTAAAATGCTCCACCATGCTGGAAGCCCCCAGAGTGTCACTAAATTGAGACAGGCCAACTTACTCAAGCCTGCCACCTCTTCTCACTCCCTTTTCCAGACCATTTACTCACCCTTTTCCCAGCACACACTTCACTGAAGACTCAGGCAACAGCTTTATTATAAAAATCAAATGAAGTTGCACTTTGATTCTTATTCTACCAATGCAGCAAATGTCTTCCTTCTCACTCTGACTTAGAGAAACTACAGAGCCTTGCAAGGGATTCTCATCAAAACCTCTTGGGAAGTGCCACTTTAATACACAAATCAAGTTTAGTATCTGCTTGCTAATGCCCTCAAAGAGCTCTAGGAGCCTCCTGAGACCTGGCTTCCCCTACAAAAACCTGCTGCCTCTGCCACCACCCACCCTCCCTGTTCCTCACTTGCAGACCTACCAGTTTCACATTCTGAGATTCAGAGTGACCAACCTTTCATCAGAAACATCAGAAGAGCAGCAGGACCCTGAGTGGGCTTTAAAGGAGTTAAAAAAGATGGAGTCATCACCATTCACAAGAAGCAGGGCTATTTCTAACAGCTAAAGCTCAGAAGAAAAAGCCTAAGGTGGCAGAGGGCAAGGAGGAGTTATGTTGCTCTCTGTTCACACCATCTAGAAACATGAACCAGCTTTGCTGAGCAGACCCAAGGTGTCAGAATTAAAAGCTTTGACAATTTAGCTGCAGCCTCATGAGAAACAATTTGGAAGGCAGCAGGAGAAAAATAAGAATTTTACTTTTTTCTGTCAAGGTAGGTGTAAAGAAAAAAAATAAAAAAATTGACAACATGATAACCTGAGTAACAAAGGCTAACACCAAGGCCTTGGCAGTCATATTAGAAGGTGGAATGCAGGAAAACTGCAACAGCTTCTACTATACAATTTCCCCTTCCAGATTTCCAAGACCTCACTCTTCACAACTGCAGGCACCACGTTTGTATTACCCCATCTCTTACTCTGCTGCTGCTACTATAACATCCCACATTGCTCTTGCCTCAGCAAACAGAATACTGTCATTTACTTTAACACCCAAAAGTCAGTTCAATTTTACAAATCAACATTCAATTGTATTAACTGCTCCACAACCTCCAAAGCCTGGAAAATTTACTGCAAATAAGCCCAAGAATAGCTATGCTGCATCTTACCTTGAATTCTTCTTTTGTGTTTGAAATCTGAGCAAGTTCTTCCCGAAGCTGATCTTCAAGAGTTCTTATTTTGTCATCTTTGATGTGAATGCTGAGACACAGCACACGAGTTAAATGCGTTCCCTCATCCCCGCCTCACAAAAAGCATCAATTCAAAAGAAGATAAAAGACTGACAAACATTGTTTATCAAACCCCAGAGCTATTTACCTTTTCTGCATCCTTTCCAGCTCATGTGCAGCAGCAGCCTAGATATAAAGAGGATTAACACAGACTTAGGATACATCACATGATTCAATCAACCTTCCATTCCACAATATTAAAAAGCTAAAACAAGTCATTTGGCCTCTCAGCACATGACTTGCCAGCAAGAGGGAAAGGGGTAAGCTTGTCTTTGTGCATTTTTAAAACACCAAGCATGCAATTATAGAAAGGGAAGATCTTGAAGAGGTTCATTGGACAACCAGGATTATCTCTAATCTAACACTTGATTTCCACCTCTGTGACAAACAGGTCATGCAGTAGCCACAGAGAGACAGCATTTTTTTTTTTTTTTTGGTTCTAAAAAGGCAATGTGGTGAGGTGGGGGATTTTGTGTGCTTTGGGGGTTTTTAGAAGGATGTTTGTGACCTTTGTATGCAAATGCCTGGACTGCATATCCAAGCATAACTGAGTTCATGCCTGGGAACTCTCCTGCACTTTGCATGCCTGCAAATCTAAACCAAGTCACTGCTTCAGCCACTTGGGTATTCCAGTAAGAAAGATTTCACTGATGACAGTAAGAAGCAGGCCTCTTGCCAGCTATAGAAACTCCAGGGAATTACATAGCCCAATTCAGCAACCTCACACCTTTAATGCTCTTAAGCACAGCTCGCTGAAAGCCAATGGATCTGCATTTGCCTCAGTGACAGAACAGGCAGTGGGATGAAAGTAAAATGAAGTATTTAATGAAACAATTATTTCACCTGTTCATTTGTCAGTGCCTGTAATTTCTGTACTTCTGATTTCAGAGACAGGTTCATGTTCTGTAAGACCTGAGGGAAGGAGAAAAAGAAATAGCTGCACTTTGCATAGAGGTGGTATTTCAGAGAAGTTCACCCAGCAAAAGTATTTCAGGCCACTTTTTGAAGGACTCTTAATAGGAAGGAAAAACCTGGAGCTCTCTTATCAACAGCTTCCAGCATCAAGCATTGCCCTTGCCTAGAAGGGCAAAAATCAGAAGCCTTGTAGCTGGAAGAGCTGCTTCTAGACCCAAAGGCAGCAGCCTTCTGGGCTTCATTTTGTACACACAGCCAACGAGCCTCTTCCCTGTTTCAACTGGCATTTACACATGTTTTATTATACCTTCAGCTCCTCCTCTTTGCTGGTTAAGTTGGCATGTTCATTGCCTAATGAGTCCTCCAGCTGCTTTATCTGCTTGTCCTTTTCTGCAATCCTGCACAAATGAGGAATGATGACAGATCAGTACAAGGTCTTGGATGGAAGTGGTACAGAAAGCATCAGGGCTAAACACAAAATACACGTTGGCCCTTAAGCCCAGCTCCTACTCTAAATCTTGCTGACAGGATATTTTGGGTCCAAAAGCTTTTCCAGACATTTTAAATGCTGTTTGCTTGCCAGAAATTTGAGATATTCTCTAGGCTCCAAGACACAACAGCTGCCCCATCTCCCAAAGGGAGCAATCTCCTGGCACAGCCACATAGCCCAAATAGTAATAATAATCCTCCTGGTCAAGTACATTCCTGCACACTGCACTGATTCCTGCACAAGGGTCTCCACAGGAGAAGAAACTTCTTTCTGTGTGGCATGTAGAGCCACATACAGACTCCAAATCCAAGGCCAGACATGGAAGTGAAATCCACAGGAAGGTTTCCCAGCTCCCAAGTCAATCTCACAGTGAGAAATTGAAAGTACAGCCAGGGACATTTCCTTCACCAGTTTCCCCCCTGCATTACACACTACACATGTGTGGAGAGAAGGTGGTGTGCATTAAAAGCCAGTAATGCCTCCCAAATATCAGAGGAAAAAAAAAAACAAAAAAAAAACCAGTGCTCACACTTTGTGTAGTTCTTCTGCCAAGACTGAAGCTGAGGTCTGCAGAAGGGAAAAAAAAACAGCTGAAAGTAAAGCAAGTTAAAGAATCATCATCTACAGTGAGCCAGGAATAGTATTTGTAAGATTTATCTAGTTATTTTCAATGGGCACAGGATGTTTCCAACTATTTCCTGGCTAAGGAACACTGAAGGAATACCAGCACATACTAATGTCCCTTCTCCCCCTGGCCTAAGGCAACATGAAGGGAAAAAATGAACCTCTTATTTGCCCTTTATCAGATTTAAACGAGCTACACAAATCACCAGCACTTATCTCCCAAGGATTAAGTGCTTTACAGGACATTCTGTTGACAAACCACTCAAACTTAAACTAAAACCCTGCAGAGTGCATCAGGACTTGTGTTAGGTACAGAAACAGCACCATAAAATCAGCAAGTGGTGGGTGTTTATTCCTGTGGAAAAACCCTGTTCCTATGTGGTCACCCACAAGGGAACATGAGAAACTCATCACACTGGTTCCCAAGGCACCTCTGCAAACTCTATTCACAGCCAGTTTGGTGGCAGAACTTCCATGTTCATTTGTTCTTCTCCTTATCCAGCCTTACCCTCCCCCCAAATTCTGGATCTCACTGAGCCTGTGCCCATGGGACCCTACAGCAATTCCTGTACAGCCTGATCTGGATCACAGCATAGAGAATAGCACCAGAGAGGAAAAAAATTCAAAAAAATCAAAGGGAAACCAACAATTCCAGTCCCAAAGGGGCTTAATGACCAAAAGTTTTATCAACTCTCATGTCCAGAGCAGCATCCAATCCAACCTCTCTTTCCTCAGGTGCTACTTTCACACTCAGTGTCCATGGTGGAAAAATTCCTGCATTTCCACAGCCAATGGGGCTTCGTTCCTTCTAACAGCCCCTTGTCTAGTCCAGAGCTAAGTGGCAGAATTTCCCCTGGGATTTCTTTCCAAAGTCCTTTTAAAGGACCAGAATGAGAGGAGTAGGTCATAAAGATGTTGTAAATCTAAAAGTGCCTCTTCCTTTGCTACTCTGCCCACCCAATGGGTTGCAGCACTTGAAGCAAAGCCAGATGACACGTTTTCAGTCTAATGTTGAATTTAAACTTCATCAAGTACATCCATGATTAGCAGAACACAGCACCCAACTGCACAGGAACAGTTTCCACTCATGCCCACAGAAGTTACAGCTTTTCTGACCCAATTTCTAGGTCCCAGCTCTACATGGAAGCAACTTCAGTGACTGAGGTTTTACATAGTTTTTACAACTAGAATAATTTTTCAAAGAAACTAGTCCAGCTACAATTTTAGAAATGAAAAAAAAAAAAACAGAGAAAGGCACTGTACAGGTTTGATAGGTTTTGGGTGTTTGACTTTTTTTATCTTCTACACATAAATCACCACTGGGAGGAAAAAAGTTTTATATGGGAACTACCATAAGACACTGTTTCTCAACCAGATGCACAAGGGAAAAGCATGATCAGGTAATTCACAGAAGGACTGCCAAAAGACCAAAGAACCACAAGATAGAACTGTACACATGCAAAGCTACAGAAACTAAACATTCAAAAAGGTATTCTACCCTTTGGTTATAAATGAAAGCCAGTACAGAAGGAAATAAGTGGAAATTTCTCCCCAAAAGGACAGCAGAAGTTAAAAGTTTTAAACCAGTTTGAGAAATATTAGAAAACAGGTTGCTAACAAGTCTTGGCTTTCAGCATCACATATCTCATATCCAGCTACAAAAAAAATCTGACTTCCATTACAAGTTCACAATTCATGACTACAAAAAGAAAGTCTGAGAACGTGCTGTACCTGGGCTGCCATTTGTGAATGAAACTTCTGAAGCTGAGCATTCAAAGCATCATTCTGCTCTATCAGCTCCTTGTAAGAAAGCACAGAAAGAAAAGCAGGCTGAGATCTGCAGCTAGTCAACTTTTGCTAGGATTAGCTCTTAGCCATGATTACGTTAGTAAGAACAGTTTAGGATTTACATGTCAGGCACTTTGCAAAGACACTATTTTTCTCCCCACTGATTAACCAGTTTGAGTGGAAGCATAAGACCCTGTTCTGTATCAAGAAAAAAAACACTCCCTGCCCCACCATATGCTATTTCCCTGAAGTCCTCAAGAGCTATGCCAACACTGCCTCTCACCACTTGGTGCCAGGAGAAGAGAGATCACTCCAAAAGAGCTCACACAAATATCCAAGCTACAAGGCTGCTCTTCCAGGGTCTTCCCCCAGACTACAGCCTCATTTCACAGCTTGGGGAAAATTACCTGGGTCAGCATGTTTCCCTGACTTTCCCAGAGTGCTTTTTCAGGTCTGAGAGATGGCCCCAGACCTCCACACAGCACAAGATCTCACTTCATTTGTTGCCTGGATGACAGAGCCACACACCCTTTTCTCCTTCTTTATTTAGGAAAAGCTTTCCTAAAGCAACATTTCAAGGATATTGCTGTGTTTCCACAGCCACAAAGTGGGAGAAAAAAAAAACCAAACCAAAAAAACCCCAACCCCTTAAGATACTTCAGCAATACTACCTGCACCTGCATTTGCATGGAGTCCTCTGCAGTTGCTCTCTTTTGCTCAGCCTCCATTAACTGCAGCATCCTCTGCTCCAGCTGCTGTTTTGACACCATTGTATCAGTAAGTTTACTGTGCAAGCTCTGGATTTCATTGTCTTTGGCCACAAGCTTATTCTGCACATCTGCAGCAGAAATGTCAGGGTTTTAATTCAGAAGTAAATATTTAACTTGGGGGGGAAATCATTCTCACTGTAAACAGGGAGGCTGATTAGAAGCCTCATTTGAGGACGCTGAGGTTCAGCTCTCATCAGCACCAAATTATTTCCCCAGGGGGCTGGAGTAGTACTGACTTCACCTGAACTTTAAGCCATTTACCCCATATTCCCCCCCACAAATGGACACAAATCCTGCAGTAAGCATTACTTGGGAATTGTGTTATGTGGGAATTCTGATACATGCCTTGCTGTGCTGCTTCATGTTCAGCTGTTCTTTTCCTGAGGTAAGCCTGGATTTCTTCCCATCTTCTCTCTGCTTCCTGCTGCTGGACCTTCAGATTGAAGAGAAAGTTGATGAAAAAGAACTTCTAATTTACTTGAAACATTCAGAGTGCATCTCTTTGGTGCAGTTCCTGAAACATATGGCAATGAACTGGAATTGCTTCTTGTTTCCATACGGGCACATCAAAGAGACAGAGTGCCCTGTAATCCTTCTCCTATTAATTTGAAAGGCAAATTGTGAACAGGACTTTATTAGAGGCTCTTAACAGGGTGGTTTCTCTAACATGGAAGTACAACACCTTTGTCTTGCACAATCAGAATTAACACCAGAAACAGGACAAGCCACAGATCACATTAATCTGCACCTAGTGATTAAAACTCTAGATTAAACTCTCCACTAGCTAGGGCTAGAGGCAAGGAGGACTTCTGGTACTTAAGACTTAGTAGCAAATTTGAAAAAAGTAATGAGGTCTGGATTGGCATTCTCACCTGAAAACACTAGGTTTCTCTTCTGAAGAAAATAATTGATACAAAAGACAAATTTTCTTCCAAAGAAAAGGGAAGAGAGGCATCCAGAAGCCAGTCTGTTTACATTTTAACTTTTAAAAATGTATATTTATTTTAAAAATTAGACATGCATCAAAACAAATGCATGCAGTTTCAAATAAAAATCATGCAAGGACAATGCCATCTGGATGAATGACTCCCAAATAGCAAATTCTGCTGGAATTATCCACTTCTAGAAAGCTAAGTCTAACATCACCAGCTCAACTTTTAAATTATATTTGCCAGAAAGGTTAAGTTTCACTTCACAGGGAGGTCTGTAACCACTCAAACCCCAGAGTACTGAATAAAAACATTAAATAAATTCATCAGGCTACCTGAAAATAGATACTTGCATGTATAAAGAAGACAGATTTAGTGTCCAGGGCAACAGCTCAAACCATTCTCACACCTCTCACATCCTGCCTGAGTCAGAATTGGGCTTAGATAAAACCTTGAGAGCAACTTGACAGGCAAAGAAAACCCAAATCACCTTTAGCTGGGCAACTGCCTGTTCTGCATTCTTCTTCTGGAGCTCCTCCTGCTGCAGTTTGCTGTTCTTCTCCCCCAGCTCATTCACCAGCCTAGCACAATCCTGGCGCAGTTTGTTCAGTTCAGCAGACTGCCTAAAAATAAACATTTTCACAGCTTTTTTTTTTTAAACAAGAAAGGCCCTAACAACAGCTACTCAAATATCAACACTAAGTCCTATATTTGCAGCCAGAGAGCTCTACCAGGTGGGGTTTTGTTTGGGTTTTTTTTCTCCCCCCACACACACACTGTTTCATCCTAGGAAAGGGATGAGGCTCAGGAACTCTTGGCCATCAGCACAGCAGCTACAACCCACTGAGGCAGAAATAAAAAGGTCAGCAATAAGCCACAAGCATCAGGTCCCTTAAAATATTTACAAGCTGACAGACATAATTTGGACAGGCTTACATAAAGAGGCTCAGCATAAGGTCTCAAATCAGAATTCACATTCCTTTCCTCTTTCCATGAAGGAACATGGATATCAGGTTTACTCAAGACTATTCCTCCTGGACTACTAACTGCAGGCATCTTCTCAGACTATAAACTGCCTTGTGGCCTTATCTATTAAGTTATGAAGGTATCTGATGCATTCTCACTTAGGGAGAGAAGATGCATTGTATGGCACGAAGGAAGAACAATAAAAGGCTTCCCCTTTGTGTCTAAACAAATAAAAAGCATTTTCTTTTTATCTTATGTTTGCCTGAATGAAGGATTTTTCAAGGTAACTGTTGAAGAGATAACAATGCCTGATTTCTGCCAACAGGACACCTAAATAAGGACACAAGGACCCTCCTAGTGCTCATGACATCAACCTGTCCCAGAAACATGACTGCAAGGAGCAGCAGACACCTCTGCTGAGATGCACCTGGTGCTGCAGAAGCTGTTAGCAGAAAGGTCCACATAGAAGCAGCATCTCTGCAAGAACTGCCTAGCCAGAAAACGAAGATACAGAGCCCCTTCTAGGTCTTGAGAGTGGTTTTGACATTCCAGTCTCCAACAGTGACAAATGAAATACCTGAGCATATCAAGTGTTGGGTTTGCTTCCTATAGACAGAAGCCTGGTGGCAGCAATTCATCCAACTAACCACACACCTTACCAGGGAACTCAGCTTCTACCAAAAGATCTGCAGTCCTCCCCACCAGCTCAGGGACAGCTTAAGTCATAGCTCAAAAAAGACAAAACCTTGAGATGCCTCTTTGTGTCCCCAGACATCTGCAACACCAACAGATAAATCCAAGGGCCACCCCAGAAGCAACATGAACTGCAAGGTGTCAAATTTTTTTATTATTGTCAGGCTGATTTATGAGTTTAAAGCTATTCTCCTCCCTAGAGGCCAGAACATCTCCTGAAGTCCCAGGGGAAAGGATACATACCCTTACAACAACCCCACCTGGGCTGAGCATTTCTGCACTTCCTTCTGCTAAAGCCTCAGAATCCACTCTCTAAAAACTCAGGCTCCAAACTGAAGGAAGAAAATCATGTTTCAAAAGCTTTGGCACAATGCAAACACAAACAGCTACCTTCCCAGCCCAGTAACTGTGTTCCTAGTTTAACCACAGATTCAGACAACCCAGGAGATGGAAAAAAAAAAGATGTAGAAGCCAGAGCAACTCCTCAGGGAAGGCTAAAAAAGCTCAGAGCTCAGAGTAGCTGCTAACATACTTGCTCTCCATTTGATTGGTAGAAGTACTGACAGCATCTCTCAGGATACCATTTTCCTGTTTCAGGTGGCTTATTTCTGCCTCCATCTGCTCACGGCGTTGCTGGAACTGATGGAGAAAGAGAGATCAATTCTAAAGATTAAACTAAGGAGGAGTAAAAATCCAGTAACTTATAACAGTAGATAAGACATCACCATAGTTAAAGCAAATAATGCTAAATGGATTTTTTGGCAGAGGGCAGCTTTACATCCTTTCTGACACACCCACTCTCCACTTAAATTGTGCAGCTCAAATACCTTCTTACTCAAATAAAAGCACTGTTTTCTTTTCATATCAGTTTACCAACCTGTGCATTCGGCAGCTTTTTATTTTTAAAGAGTACACAAGTAGTACTTAGGATACCTACTGCTCAGCTGTCTGCTTGTCAGACACTCAGCTTCAGATACTTGCCAATAACTAGATATCAATAAATCACTTTTGCAAAGGGAAATAATAGAAATGCACCAAAAGAAGTTTACAAAGCCTCTAAATATAGCAGTAATAGTATAAAATAACAATATACAGATTATAGCTGAAAAAGAGTATGAACTGAAAAAGTAAACTTCATCTAATAACCTGGAGATAATAAAATAGATCCTTTATTTAGGCAATAATATGCTTGGATTGAATTTTCAACAATGATTCAACTCTGAGGCAGTAAGAAAGCCTGATGACCCAAAGCTGCTTCAGAATAAAATAGACAAAAATTAAAAAACAGGATTAAAAGTAAAAAATTGAATCCATATATGCAGATGCCAGCACAGCTGGTCTTACAGCCCAACAGCCAGCTTTGAAAACCCTCAGGCACATACTCCTACAATACTTGTTCATAGATGTGGCTGACACCATTTCCAAGACCCAATTTCAAGCAGCTCATCAACGAGGATTTTGTATGTAAAAAAAATCCAAACAAATGCTTGTGTAACAAACCACAGCAGGAAAGAGTTCCTGGTAGGGCAGCTACCTCCAGCTCAGCCCTAACCCATGTGACAAGCTGGTGCTGGGACATTTGTTGGAGTTCTTTACTGACCCACACCTCTACCACCTCCTTTTTTTTCTTTTTTTCTTTTTCTTGTAACACCAACAGATACACAAGATTCCAACAGAAGCAAAGGCACCAAGCATGTAACTGGATGCCTGAACAACTAAGTTCCAGCTTCTCTGCAAAGCTACAGCACATCAGCAGAGGGAGCAGAACCAGAGCACTGGTTCCTCCATGCATCCTTTCTCCAGCTTTGCCTGTGACAGCAGTTTTCAAAAGCCACCCAGTCCTGCCCTGATCTCCTCCATCCTCCCCAACCAACAGGGAGACCCTCTCATTCTGCACTTGTCTGTACAGGTTCAAAGGAAGCTGTCTTTGCTCAGGAGAACCTGGTTCTGCTGCAGAACTGCACAGATGCTACTCTCCCAAGTGCCAAGACAGACCATCCAGTATTAAAGCTGGAAAGTTCACATGCTGGGCTTGATGCTGACATTTATATAGCAAAAATATACTAGCATGTTAAATCTAAGTACCAGTCAAGCTGGTATAGAAGGGGACTTTTTTTATTTTTAGAAAAAAGAGTTTAACAAACTCTTCCAAGGTCACTCCATTACAGTACAACTTGAAGAGAGGGAAACAAGGGTAATAAAATACAAGTGTCAGCCCTTCAAATATTTTCAGCAAAGCACCCTTCCAAACAATATATTTTCCACATTATGCTATGTTGTCTCTCTGCCCTGTAACTTAAAAAGAGATTTCTCAGCTGGGAAATGATCATCATTAGCTGCCTGCTTCAGTTGAGCATTTAAATTAGATTTTACACTTCAACTGAGTAACATTTCAGGAAAAAGGATAAGTAACTCGATCAGAACCCAGCTGCTTTGTTAGCAATGGTCTTTTACAGACTAGGAAAGTCACCTATGAGAACACCCTGTCTTTCTTTTCAATCAGGAAGCTGCCACAGAGCTCCCCATCTTCATGCAAATGTGTCATTACCACCAGCACTAGTGAAGCCGATTTGCGAGCCAACAAAAGATGCTGCACCCTGGCTATAAGCAGCAATTTCTCAGCACCAACCTGCTTGTTCATGAACAACTCAAAACAGTTTTGGTCAAGTATTTACCTTGATCTTCATCTGCTGAGTTTCTTGGTAGCTAACATGCATTTTACTCTGAAAAGTGCTGTGCTCCTTCTCCAGCGTGTTGATGCGCTCTCGCATTTTTGCTGTGAGTAAGCCATTCCTCTCCTTTTCTGCAACCAGCTCCTGGGGTGGGAAGTGAAAGGAAAAAGGGTGAAAAAAAAAAAAAATAAATCAGCTACTGCTCCTTTCTAATAGTCAGTGTTTTAAGATAACTAAAAACTGCTATTTTTAGTGTGCATCAAAGCGAAGTCAGCATCAACCTTCACTCAGTGAAATTACAGCGTTAGACCTGACCAAACCTCCAGCACCTTTAGGAGGATTTAGGATCAGCATATTTTCACATTTATTAAAAAGAGGCTTGCCAATTCAAACACTAATCTCTCATTGTCTCAGACAAGAGGTGGATTTGTATTTCTATTGAGCTGGGTCAAGTTACACAGAGTCCCAACAATTAAAACCAGGGATACCACACAGAATGGAGCTTAGATTTTCATTCCAAGTTTAGCAAAATGGAAGAGGGCAAGTATAGAACTGTGGCAAAACTATAAAGCATTTTAGAGCAAATAATCCTTTTGATGCAGGTTTCAAAGCCAACACTGAAAAGAGAAGATGGGCTATTAAAATCCAGCAACAGGCAGAGAAGCCCTGGATCCCACCAGAATGATGCCTTATGATGGTTTTCAAATGAAAATACACATTGCTATTTAGATTAATAATTTATTAGTCAGTAATTCAACCAGACACCTGACAAATCCATAGAGCTGCTCTTCTGCAATACTAATGCACTTGCTGTAGCAAGAAAAATGATCCAGTGGCACTTTCAGCAGCTCCCATCAGAGAATGAGGTCTTTGTACCACCTAAGCTTCAGATGTCTCCAGCTACACAGCTCCTCCCAGCACCAGGGAGCCCTGACACATAATTCAAGTGCTCAGAATTATTACCCTGAATGCCCTCTCTCTCTTCAACATAATTATAGCTTTTTTCCCCCCACATTTTAATTTAAGTAAAAGCTACTCTCTCTTTTAGATCCAACTCAGTAGCTTCAGGAGGCTGTTCCCCCTGAATGACACAAGTGACATGAGTTCCCAAGCCTGTGTTCTTGGAGGTTTTTAGGAAGTTGGAGTCACACCACCTGTTTTAAGCCTCCTCTGCAAATGCAAACAGCTTGACACAAAGCCTTCTCCAACCTGTATTTGCACCTGCTAAGATGCAGCAAGAAGGACACCAAGACATACTGCAGCTTCCTTCCTTCCTTCCTTCCTTCCTCTCCACCCATTCCACCATCCAGCTGCAGTCCTCTGAGACCCAGCTACCCTCTCAAGACACTGTCAGAGATCCTGGGAGGATTAACTTACACCAAGATTGTGTTTTGCCAAATACCTCCAAGGTCAGGCACTTCTTGCACTCATTTATCCTCTGAAGTTATCACCTTTATCAACACCCCTGCAGGAACAGCTCTGCACCTTAAAATATCTCTGCAGCTTCTAGCAGTGTTTTAAGAGAATCACATTAATTACAAGAGTTTTTTGTCAAGCTGAGCTTTTTCCTTTGTTTATGCTGATACTTAAAACAACTGCACTGCAGCAACTTTGCTTTTACCCTTTTTCTCCCAGCTTTCAGGAATGTCCATTTATTTCTTCATCTCTCATCACCCCCCAATCCAAATGGCAAAATAAAACCCCAAGGGCCCCTCCTTCTCCACAGCTCCCACCCTGCCTTTACAAGCACCTCTTTGTAGATGTTATTTTCCCTACCACACCAACATCCCACACTCAGATTCCTTTACACACACCCTCTGCTTCTTCTGCAGCAGATACACCTCCCCCTCAATCCTGAGACAGCTTCCTTTTCCCCCTAAACACAGAAATCCTTTCTCCCTACAGTTACATACTGACTATCCCAAACCTCTCCATCCCACCTGCAAATATACACCTCCCTCTGCCCTGCCAGGACCTCACAGTGCCCACTCCCTTCTTCCCTTCTCTCCTGCCAAGGCTTCCACCAACTCCCATGCCCTCTGGCCACGCTGCTTTCACCTTTCATAATCCAGCTTTCTCTGCCCACAACAAGACCTTCCTGAGCCTAATGCCCATGAGCTTCCAAACCTGTCAAAACATAAGAATCCTTCCCCCAAAAGACTCCAAAATTCACTCCAGAACTGCCTAATTATTCTACTGTTAACTACTTTCCTCTGAAAACTGCATAAAAAGTCAAGTTTCATAAACTAGCCTTGACAGTGGTACACCTGCATCCCTCCAAGTCCAAAGCAATCAGAGCTGCAAATCAAGGGGCTAAAGAGGCATTCTTACACTTTGTCACTCCCTTCTTGAAGAAAACTGATGACTGCTGTGTCCAGAAGCACACAAGCATGTGGACTGTAGGATATGTACCAAATCAAAAGTGCAGTGCAGTAAAGGAGTTTGATATTTGCATCTACAAAACCAGCAGAACTGTTTTTTAAGTAAGCTTTTGAAAAGAAAAAACAATCTCAGCCTGAAGGTCTCAGTAAATGAACTCTCTGGAAAAACTCCTTGGAAATAACTCTGCATAAATACATAAACAGCATCATAAAACCAAACACAGTGTCTTTCTAAGCTTTACCAATATAAAGAAATTCCACCTTTCCTTTTATACTAAGCTCAAGAAGCCAGCATCTGCTGGCTGGTAGTCCTCCAAGCCCTTGGCTCCTCTCCCACAGCTCTCTATACATCTGAACCTCTTTATATTTACCTGGGTGAGCTGCTTGCACTGCTCCTTTGCAACAGCTGCCTCCTCCTTCATGGCAGCAAGCATTTTCTCTTTGTCTTGCAGCTGATGTGCAGCTGCAGCCGACTCAGCCTTGCTTGCCTGCAGCAAAAGGACATTAAAATGATCAAACATGCCACAAGTACTTGCACAGCACACTATCAGGCAGCAAACTTCAGAGGAAGAAACACCCCTTCCTGCCCCCAAATCATCCCATCTCCAGTGTGTCCATAGCATCACCAGTGCCCAGCACTGCTGCTAATGGATGCTGCAGCACCCAGACTGGGAAATGCACTTTTAGTGGCACTGAAAGCAATTAGGAGAATTAAATGGGCTCTTAAGGTGCTTCTGCATTGGAAGAGAGCTGCTGTAGTAGCACTAGGGAAAACAAAGAACAGCCACTAAGACAAAGAAAGGAAAAAGAAGCAGAGATGCTGAATCATTCAGTAATGAGGGTTGGAAGGGACTTCCAAGATCACCTGGGCCAACCCACATTCAAAGCAGGTATAACACAATAAAATTAATCTCTTGAGATATCTCACTTCAAAGGGAAAAAGTGAACGTTGATCTGGTCTCTCCCCACTTCACAGAGCAGGTTTCAGTTGACATAATTACATTTCTGCTGGCACACTGACACACAAAGTTTCAGAGACACCACAGGGAACAGAACTAGAGGAACGACCCCAAGGTCCTGCCACTTGGGCATTGGTCCTAAAAATGAATTAACTGCAGTCAGGGGAAACCTTCTAGATGTTCATGCTTCAACTTCACTCAGTGAAGTCTGATAACTGCAGAAGTGTCAATCTCATAAACACACTCTGGATTTGTCTAGAAGTTCTTCTTTAGTGGTACTCTGCAGTACAAAATATATTGCATGAGCTACAGATAGGAAAATTCATTTTCATCTACAGAAACCTAAATTTTTTTCATTGTACACAAACCCAGGAACATATTTTCACCCTAGAGGTTTAGCTTGAACACCAAACGTTCCTTTAAAAGGCAAACGACACAAGCTGGCTACTTTTCCAAATGAACCAGGCAATACCATTGCAAGTGTACCAGCACTGGGTTTTCAGTCAAGCACTGAAACAGGAGCACAGAAAGATGAAGTCTCTGTCCTTGGAAAATTTTGAGACCTAGCTGGACAAAACTCTGAGCAACTTCCTCTGAATTCAATGTTAATCCAGTTTTGAGCAGACAGTTGGACTGCATGACCTCCTGAAGTACCTTCCAACCCAAATTACATTATATGCTACTATATTGCATTAACTGAAGTGACACATATCCAGTTGTCCTCTTCTGTTCTGGTCTGATTCTGTAGAAGAATACAGCAGTGCATGGCTTCAAGTGAATAAAGACTTCAAGTGACAATCAGGATGTTACAAGCACAAAAAAACAGTTAATAATAATGAGTCACAGGAAGGAGAAGTAGGTATTTTTAAGATACTGGTGGTCCCCATCCTCTTCTGTTGTAATTCAAGTATTAAAAAAGAACTGTTGAGTGTTGGCACAGGCTGCCCAGAGGAGCTCTGCTGTCTCAGTCCCCAAAGGTTTCAAGCCAGACTTGGATAAAGCTCTGACCAGCCTGGGCTAAACCTCAGAGCTGGCTCTGCTGTAAGTACAAGGTTGGACTACAACCCCCCTGAGGTTCCTTCCAAATCTTGATTTACCCTATGATTCCCATGAAAGATATTAAAGAAGTCAGCAGATGAGGAATGTATGGCTCTGTAAGATGGGCAGATATGTAAAAAACAGAATCAGCTGATGGAGTGCACAGCCACAGCAGCTTCTTCATTTCTACTGCAGTTTATTCTGTTTATACATTTGGGAAAGATGACTCCTGAAAGTGATCTCCTTCCTCAATGCCAACACAAGCCCATCAGCAGCAGTCCTAGGTTATAAACCTCATTCTCTATGGTTATGTCTGCTCTTTATGAGCAGGCAAAAGCCATCAGCCCAGGGGATGGCAGATGGCAGCACACAGACATCTGACAACTGCTTTCAGCATGCAGAGCAAGCACAGACCAGTTGGAAAAAGCCTTCCAAAGACAGAATGCAGAAATCACACCAGCACGTGGGTATAGCTCATCTGGCAGCAACTCTTGCAATTTCTGCTTCTTTAATTGTCTCTTCCCTCCACCCCCAGTCATTCACCTTTTGCAAGACATCATGAATTGCACTGGATTTATCCTTCAACACCTCCACGATGCAGCGGGCCTCATCTTCTGTGAAGATCATGTTCTTCATGGCCATCACAAAGTCTTTAAATTTTACTTCAGCATTCTCTGCAACACAGAAGGGAGGATATATTTACTTTGGATTCCATACAGCATTATTTATTCTGCCTCGAAACAGCATGAGATAGGGTATCATTATGCATTATATTTCATTCCAGTCTGACATGCCAAGAAGCAAGGGGTCACAAACACTCAGCAAACACAACATATCTCTGATTTAAATCCAATAACATTCTGCCAGCTGACAGTTTCAAGGGAAAAAAAAAAATCCCATTGTTTGTACAGTTGGTAACATTTATAGCATTGCTAGCAAGAAGACAAAGCATAACACAGATTTTAGGTGGAAAAAAAGCAACAATGTGAAAACCTGAAGAGTCCTTTCTAAGTGTATTATAAGAGTAATTCAAACTGAGCTCTCAATTTAAAGAACAGCCTGGCTCAACAAGCAACAGGCAAAGGAGAAGGTAATGAATTGAAGAAGTGGCACATTTCTGATTACAATATAAAGAAACCAGAACAATATTCTATCAGTCTAGTTTGGAAATAAACTGCTGCAGAAGGAGTTCAGCAGTAGGAATATAAATCAGTTTAAGGACACAAACAAGGAAACACAGTTCTTTTTTGTGTCTTTGTATCTCTGTGCTCATCATTTGTTCATTAAAAAAAAAAAAGACTGCACAAACTAAGATCATTAGGTGGCCCCCTAACTTAAGCAAATGGAAACAAGACTGAGGCATCTGGTATCTCTGTCAAATATTCATCAATGTACAAAAATATGTGAAGGGATTGAAGGGAAAAGTAAAAAGCTTAAAAGTGATGCTTGCTTAAAGTATCCCAAGTATCATAAAGTATCCCGAGGCTCAGGAAAAGCATCCAGGTTTCCAATCACGAGTACCAAATGTGCCACTGAAACCAAGCCACATCTCAAGCCCAAAACTTCTCTCCAGAGTATGAAAAATTAATGAAGAACAAAAAAGTGCTGCTGATGCTAAAACCCTAAGAGAAATTACCAAGCACAGAAACAAATCACTGAGTAACAAGCTCCAGGACACTGACAAATTCTAATGCACTCTTTCTCTAGTCCTAAATCCAACTAAATTCTGGCCAGTAACTTCAGGCCATGTAATTCCTGCATTGACATCATCAGTGGTGTTGTTATCAGAAATATGCCAAAACTCTGAGAGCACAGGCTGGTGAGCAAGAAATCTACAGCAGCTTTGCCTGGCCCAGCCCAAGACCTATGCTCCCTGAAGGCAGGAAGACCTTGCCCTTGCACCCAAGAAGCTTACAATTAGAATAGGGGAAGATTTCTATCTTGGGAGGGCAAATCCCAGCTGACACTGAAGAATTAGGAGCTCATACAGAAGGTTACAGCCCTGAAAGGAAATGAGAGGGGACTGGGGCACGGGAGAGGCTTTGATGCTGCAGGGCATGGAGATGCAGCCACTGAGTTAGAAGCACAAGGGGAGCCCCAGGCAAGTGGGAATGCAATCTAGATACCACAAAGAATTGCCAAGAAGCTCTCAAGTGAGCATTTTAGAAGCCTAAAAAAGATGTTTCAAAGTGCAGTGAGTGACAGGGCAGAGTTGGAAAGCCAACCCCCTGCACCAACCTGAGTAGGGGGTGATGCCCATCACTTGGCTTCTCCACTCTTGCTGCCCAAAAATTTGAGGGTCTCACCTCATGGGTCACTGAGTTTGCCATGATTCAAGCAGGATGGTGGCCTATTTTAAATTTCAAGGTGGGGCACAATGCTTATCAATCACTCCAGGTCTCCCTGGGAGACTATGAAGGAAGCTCCCCTGTGCTAACCAACTCCAACTGCATTAAAAGGAAAATTCAAAGTCTTGCTGGAAACTGCCAGACCTAAATCCCCATCAGCAATGTGCTTCAGGTAACAGTGCTTCACTCAGACTCCAAAAAAAGACTCCAAAAGCCCATGCTGCAGGCTACAGAGCCCATCAGTGATGCCTGAACTACCTACTGTAAAACTTGCTCACGTGCATCTGTGTGGTCTGTGATCACCCACTGCTCACTGGGAGGACACACAGAAGCCTACAGTCAGCATTGTAAGGGTTCAGATGGCACAAAGCCCCTTCAGCAGTGCCAAAGACAGGAGAGAAAAGAGCACAGACAAGAACTAATAGTGCACTGCAGCCACAAATGTTTCCCTCCCATCACTCCTCCCTAGCAAACAACCCACTCCCCACACACACAGCATGCTTGCCCTCTTCAGGTGTGCAGGCAGGCTATGCCAGAAAGAGGATGCACCATCAATTTCTTACCTTTATCTGTTTCATTCTTCAGTTTCTTGCCACTGCTCTTCTGGATCCCCTCGTTCATGTTGTGCTTTGCTACTTCAACCACTTCTCTCTTTTCCAAAGTGCCAGGGTCAGAATTGTCCATCAGAGGAATATAAGTAGTTGCTTGAATAAGAGGTTCATCCACCAAAGCTGCCATCAGAAGTCCACAGGACAGGTTAAAGCTTTTTAATAATTAACATCAGCATTTTTAGAAGAAGTGCATAATGTGTTAAGAGTTGGATTAAAGCATCTCTAACCTCAAAAGTTAGTTATACTTTACTGTCCTTCATAGCATCACTCATTAAAGCTCCCCTGGTAAGTTCATCAAATAAAGGTCTTTAACACATGAAATTTAATTGATGCTGTTAAATTTCTTATTTCCAATGCTGTCTTTTAGCATTTTAACAAGCACAAAAGAAGACTCGTTAGATTTTTACTTTCATTTCACTTTAATGAGAAAGTTTTACATAGCACCAGTGAGACTGGTTTACTTGTGGCTGTCATGAAATAATTCAGCACTCCCTGAAGCATGAGAACACTTGAGCCTTTTGCCCCTACTCTGTTAAAATCTGGTACCTTACTGCCAGCATTTTCACCCAGATGACATCACCACTGAGCTAAGGCATTGAGGCAGAGCATGGGGAAGGGACAGCAAACAAGCTTGTTTCACATGCAGACTCAACTGCACTTAATGAAGACATCTCATCTGTCAGAGCAGGCTTGAAGCATCATTAATATTCACAGAGGTAGCCAGAGGTACCCACTGACCCTGAGTCTCCATTCACACAGCACTGCTCAAAGGGGGCTGAGGATCAGCCTCTGCTTAGAGATTTTCAGTGTGTGCTGCTGAGACAAAAGGAGTGCAAAGAGGAAGGAGAACAGACAACACACAGCCAGCAGCAGAGCTGGACTTGCTGTCCACCCAGCATCCCCCCTGCCTGTAGGATGTAAGGACTGTGAACAGAGTCACCCACAGCAGCAATGCCACTGAGGCAGCCAGCCCAGACTGAGGGGCTGAGGGACAACAGGTGCCTTGCAGTAAAGAACTGGGTGGGATGCAAGGTTTCAGGCATCAGTGCAAGGTGAATATGCATCCCTGGCTGCAGAGAGCTGGTTAGAAAACACTCATGCATTCTAGCTGCTGTGAAGGAGCAAAATAGATTTATGGGCCTTCTACATCACCTGCTGGAGTAACAAACACAAACCTGCAGGTACACTGCAAGTGAGGAGAGCTCTCCTTTAGCAGAAATATCCACCACCTAATCCAGTAAACATCCTCACCTTCTGCCTTCCTCTCATTATTAACTTCTCCTCCTCGTTTTATTTCCCTCCTTTCAAAAATCTATTTAATTTTTAAAATTTAATGAGACATTTCACAGTGTCAGCAACACCTGAAGCCCCCATAGTACTGTCTTTGATAATCCAGATGGCCACTCTAGCTAATTTTTGCTCTGTCATTTTTGGAGAGGTGGCTTTAAAAGAAAACAGCTTGCATTCAAATAATGCACAAGCTATTTCTGTGTAGCACTGACAGCTTAGCTTTAATATTGGCAAAGCTGGTTCCAATGCTTATTTGAGCATATGCAGACAAGGCTGTGGTCCATAAAGTGGCCCCTGGAGAATGGACAATGGATGCATCAGGAAAAGCACAGCAACATCCATAAAGGGAAAATCACACGTATTAAGTTCTCCATCAGTAGGCTTCTTCAGGTCCCTTTCAATGTGACATTCTGTGATTTTTTTGAGAAGTAATTTAAAAGTTTTTTAGTTTTTATATCATAGAGGAATGCTACACTACTCAGAGCCCCACCTTGGTCTGAACAGGTCCCACAACTGATCTGGATTCCAAAAATCTGACCAAAGCATAAAGGAAACAGTGACCAATATTGTCTGCTCCAGGAGAATTCCACCAGCTGCCAACTTCTTCAGAGCTGAAGGGTTGTGAGAAGCTAACAAGGTGGCCTTGCAGAACTTCATGGTCATGCTCTCCCCAAACACAACAGCATTCATTGTAACAAAAAAAAAAAAAAACCCAAACACCACAGAGGCAGACTGAGCCAAGAGGAGACAAGAAGCAGCATCTTGGCAGAGAATGAAGGATGACAAATAGTGAAGGCCTTGACAGCAAAGATGAGCAGTTTATGTTGGAGCAAGAGCTAGCTAACAAAAGGACAGTGAGAGAGGAACATGGTCAAAGCAACTGCATAAAAAAACTGCAGTCCTGTTTGGGGCAGATGACTGCATCAGTTCCAGACATGCCTTGCTCAGACCCACTTAGAGCCTGCTCAGCTTATACTAACTTTTTACTCCTCAATTCAAGCATGGGTGTTTGGATCCCAGAGAGCTCAGAAAGGTTCACATCACCCCACATTCCACGGTACCATAAAATATAAAATTCTCATAAAATATAATAGTATCTCAGGCTGAACAATCTTTCCTTCATGGAACCTTCTCCTTATTCAAATTAAAAGTTATTCTTCAAGTTTCTTTTCCAAAGGAAGAGAACTAAAGCATGGCTGGCAAAAAGGTTTAACAGTCAGGTTTATCTGAACTAAGTCATATTCTCACCATTCTCAACTTTCTGCTTCTTTGCAGAGACTCTCTTCTTTCCTGATACATTTTCTTGCTTTATCTCCTGGTGGAGCAGCACAGGGTCTTGCTTTTTGGCAGGAGATACAACAGAATCAGTCTTAGTATCTTGATCATCTGTAATAGACAATTAAGACAATATGCTCTTCTGTATATTCTCACCATCACTTAATTAGTGTGTCACAACCACTCAAGTCCATACCCAGAAAAGAGAAACTCCTCTATTTTAAATCAGAACAAAGTTATCCATGTATACACACACACACACTGACAAGCACATACACTTCCCCTATCAGACAAGGCCCCAAAAGCAATAGAAAAAGGTTCAGCAGTGTCAGGAGCCACAGGACCTAGCATTTGGGCAGAGAGGACTCTCATCTGCAAGCAGAAAACACAGCAATGCAAGGAACAATTTACCAAATCAATCCAGGTTTGACTGCAGACAGCAAGTGTGTTACCCCAAAGCAGTTTCCCATGTGCAGGAAGTATTTTATTCC
>JAAWXA010000014.1:18768710-18794086 GCA_038090715.1 Florisuga fusca
ACCCCCCCATGAAGCCACTTGGGTATTTTACCCACACACCCCCAATAGCTACTGGGACTGTGAGAAGCAGAAAATAAAGTGTTTCACATTAGGGAACTGTTCTTTTTTAAAGTTGTCTCTACTGTAATCTTTTGGGGCAGCCTGTGCTATATAATACTCTTGTCAGAGCTGACACACACACAAACCAGTGCTGGTGTGAGCTCCTGTAATCAGGGATAAGATTTACTTGAGGCTGCCCTCAGAACAGTGTTTGCAGACCACATTTTAACCATGCCACAGAGATTCACAGAACACCCACAAACCAGATTTGAAACTTTTTTTTGCTGTTGTTGATAGTGGGTGGGTCTTTTTTCTCCCCTTTTTTTTTTTTTTTGGACAAGAAAAGAAATCCAAGACATCTAGCAGCAATGTCACTCTTTTTCCTCACTCCCTGTAGCAAGGCTGTCATGCCTGCATCTCAAAAGGGTGATCTGCAAATACTTTGGCTTTCTCTTCTTTCTGAAACTGGATATTTTTATTCTTTTTTTAACTTCTATTCATAGTCAAACAGCTACACTGAGATGTGTCAACTTCTGCTGAGGATACGCTTAAACAGGTGATTCTGACTACAGTTTTCAGTCTGCTCTAGGTTGGCTGTTTCAGTTACAATGCCTGGGCCAGTTTTCTTTTAGCATCAGTTCCTTCCAATTCCAGAGGTGTAGCAGGTGGCAAGCAGCTGTAAGTGCTTCTCAGCCACCAAACACCTCTTTTGTACATTAAAGGCTGCACTTAAGCAGTGATTTGTTCTTCACAGTCTGCTATGAAGTTTCCCCTCGATGCCCTTACTTATCAGAGCAATGACTCTTAGGACTCTCCTTTTTCATAGCTTGACATCAGAATGCACACAGCAAACACCTCATGATTTCTTTCAGGTCAACAGCAGCTTGAGAACAAAGCAGTCAAACCAGAGAGCAAAGCAGAAATACAAGAGACTCTGTTTCGCTCGACCGCCTTTAGCAGAAGAAAGCAAGGAGAGGAGGAGGAGGAAAACCAGAGCATTGCTGCCAGATGAAAACAGGGAGAAAAATGCAACAGCTCCTTAAAGGGAAAAGGTTAGAAGTGAGTTTTGCCTCACAGAGATCAGGCAGAACAGTTGGGAGATAGACACTCTGCGGCCTTGCAAAAAGCAGAACACGGTTTTGGCGTTCTGTGCAAGAAGCATATGCAACATGAGATACCCATTCCATTTTTCTGCTTCTTCTGCCCAGACTTCTTCTTAGATGCTGCTGATTCAGTTGGTGGAGTGGGCTGTTTTGTAACAGGGACTGGTTCTACTTTCTTGCCTGAAGACTTGGATCCTTCTGACTCCTTATTTACATGGTCATCCTGAACTGCTTTATGCTTCTTCTCCTTCTTCTTCCGTTCTCTGACAGCAGTAGATGCTTCAGTGGTGCTCAAGGGACCAGGAGTGATGTGTTCTTCATCTGTACTCAGGGCATCAGAGAGCTTCAAGTCCCTAGGTGTACTTTCAGAGTCAGATTCATGGATGTTCCCGTTCTGAGCTTCTTTCTTCTTATTCTTCTTTTTCTCTATTTTCTTTTTATCCGTCTTGGTAGGTGGAAATTTTAGGTCCCTTTTCTGTTTTGCCAGTACTTCATCATATAAAGTTTCTTTCATGAAAAGCCAGAATGAGAGGAAGATAACTGTAATAACCACAAAAGGAATGAGGACAATAAAGTAGGTAGACTCATAAAACTCCATTGTGCTTTTTCTTAGCTGGATGTTAAAAAACCTGAAGAGAAAAAAAGAAAGAGGTTTTGAACAGGTTTTCCTTGACATTATTTCCCCCACCAATTATAATAATAAAAGAATCTTTACCTTTGTTTTAGAGAAGCCTTAAAATAGTTTGTAATAAAAATAACTACACTGTATCAATCACAGAACAATTTCTGAAGTCATTTACCACTTGCTTCAAAGTTATTCACCAGGATGGGAAAGAACCAGTTTGCCAGACTGCTGCTCTTGGAAGAGAGCAGTTCTCATCTCTCTTTGCTTTTCTTCAGGTTCTCATTCTCCCTTCTCAAGTGAATTTCACAAAGTGAAAGCTTTTGATTTCAGAAATACACGAGGCAGCACTTTCTGAGACAGGGAAATAAAGGACCACTACATGCAGAGTAACTCTTCCTCCCCCCATAAATCAAATATAATGAATTAAGATTCTTATCTTGGCAAGTGGGAGGTGAAATTTCACTTCCTTTTGTTTCCAGACATTATGGGACAGCTTGAAGTGGAATGACAGCTTCAAAAGCAGAATGAGGGAAAGGAGGGAGAGAACCCTCAATTTTAGGCAACCATAAAGAATCAGGTACTTTCCAAACTGCTTTTTGAAGTCTAAAACCCAGTTTTCAATTCCACACATGTATAGAACAGGGAGATGTGTTACTTATTTTGTGCAAGTAACAGTGTGCAGCTTCCAAGGTACTATCAGACTAGATGACTCCAGGATAAATTGCTGAAAACACAACTTATACCTCAAGTATTAAGTTTAATTTCTTTTCAAAGCACAATCAGAGTTTAAAAAAACAGAATGAAACTAAAAATGTAACTCTTGAGGACAAGCCAAGCCAAGCCAGATTTTTCTATTTCACAACTGATCACTACAAACCAAGCTGGATTTTTGCAGGGAGAATCCAAATTTTCTCCAGAAAATTTGTTCCAAGGAAAAAAAACAAACAAACAAAAAAAAAAACCAAACCATGGAAAAAACACAACCCAAACTGTAACTAAGCAAACACAATTCCTGATGGACAAACTCAGTTTAAAAAACACCACACAAAGCACGGGCTACAATTCCATGTTCCTCTGTGCAAGAGAAGGTGACTTTTAACTCAGCTCTCCCTTTGAAGATCTCTGATTTTGGGAACAAAAGGCCAGGGTTCAGGTTGTTTCTCCCATAGTTTTTGTCATCTTCTTGGGGCACCTTGTACTGTGAGTGCCTCTGGACACAGTTATCAGTTTGTCCTGCTTCTCCTCAACCCAAGCTGAGGATGAGAGCTTCACACAGGCTTCAGCATAAGCAAAAGTAGAGGAGGAAATACCCCACACACTAAAGCAACATTGTTTGGAGTATTTCCACTTAAACAGATTTTCCTCCTGAGGACACAGAAAATAAATAAAACCCAGGGAGAAGTTGGAGGGAGAAGTCAGGCTCTCTTTGCTTCTGGGCAGACAGAAAATTAAATACCTGACAGCACTTCATTTCAGGTGGTTTCACCTCCACTTCAGGCTGTGGGAAGCTGCTGCTGTAAACTGGTTTGTCATCCCTGCCACATTGACCAGAGGTTGGTTTGCAGCCTGGCTCTAGGCTGAAGAGGGAAGAGTTGTTACCAGCAATAGTTTCCGGACAGAAAGGAGTTACTCTGATAATATATTTGAACACTCTGATAATATATTTGAACAGTGCATTGAGTGGCACAGAAAGCAGGGAGAGGGAGCTCTAATTTGCCCATTAAGTTATCCAAATAATAGACCAACATTTCAGTACACTAACTATTCATCAGTTGTCTTAAAGTTAAGTCTCCTCCCAGTTTGTATTTCTTTTCTGTGTCCACACAGCTCACCAAAAAAACCTTGGGTCTCCAATTACAGCCAGCACAGAAAGTTTCAGAAGGGCTGAAAGGGATGGGAGGAAAAGCTTGTCTTTGGGGAAGAAAAAGCACAGATGCTTGAAACGAGGCTGGAGCTTTCAAAATGATTAGTTACAGCTACTTGATAAAAACCTGCTTCCTGCACTAAGTGATGTAATATTAGTCATCTCTTAAAGGAAACAGACTTTGAAAATTTGTCTCAGCCAAAGTCAATATTGAATGCTTACAGGAAAAGCTAATCCCTAACGTAAATATGTAATTAAGCAGATTTTTCACAAGTGTAATTAAGTTGATCATTACAAGACATTACTGCAAGGATTACAATACCAAACCAGAGCCCAGAACAACCCACCCCAGCCTTGCTGATACACCAGCACCCAGATGGCCAGAAATTCACCCCAAGGCTGCAGCTGAAGGGCTCACACCCTACAGCCCTCCCTGCACCCAGCACCAAAAGGTCAAATCCTGTGCTCAGCAAACCAGACAAAGGTTTGAGACATCAAGTGGCAGGAGGCACTGTGTTCTCTACATGGGACCAAGCTGAAGCAGGAAAAGGGTGTTGGAAACAAAACACTTTGAAAAGCTTCCCCTGCTTCCAAGAAGAGTCATAAATATGTAATGACAACAGTCTGAATGGGGAGCATGGAGTGGATAAAGTAAGGTCTGATCTCAGAGATGGCTGAGAAACAGGTTCTGCAGGGCCTTTGGCCACCTCTGCCCCCACACTGAACTCCACTTGTACCAGAGGACCATTTACACTTTGGGCTGGATCAGGAGCACAGTGTTGCAATGATGAGTTTCAGAGTCTCTCTAGACTCATAGAATGCTTTGGGTTGGGAGGGACCTTAAATCTCCTCCAGTGCCACCCCCTGCCATGGGCAGGGACACCTCCCACCAGCCCAGGTTGCTCCAAGCCCCATCCAACCTGGGCTGAGACACTGCCAGGGATGGGGCAGCCACAGCTTCTCTGGGCACCCTGGGACATTGTCCTGTCTCTGGACAATGGGACTCACACCAATGAGACCAACACACCAATGGGACTCACACTCTGGGACTCACACCACTGAGTTTCTCCCCCAGATCTCATCTCAATCTCCCTTCTTCCAGCTTGAAATCATTCCCCCTGTCCTACCACTCCAGGCCCTTGTCCCCAGTCCCTCCCCAGCTTTCCTGGAGCCCCTTCAGGCACTGGAAGGTGCTCTAAGGTCTCCCCATTGCAGCCTTCTCTTCTCCAGGCTGAACACCCCCAACTCTCTCAGCCTGGCTCCAGAGCAGAGCTGCTCCAGCCCTCCCAGCAGCTCCAGGGCCCTCAGTTGCTGCTCCTGTCCTCACCTTGCTGAGAAGAGTCAAGCAGAGCAGGATTCAAATCAATGCTTCCACCCCAAACAATGTGACCCAAGGCACAGAGATTTGATCTCCAGGGTTCATCAGGGAATTTAACATACACAGACCCAGCTTTTCACAGGGAAGGAGGGTTCAAAGGGGAAAAAAAATATCTCAGGATGTATCTAGAATCTAGAGGACACTCTGGAATGGAAAACAAGAGCTCTGCTCTGGTGGTAATACACTAACTTCCCATCTCAGCCCAACATGAGAAAGGGCATTTAAAAATCACTTCTCAAGGACAGCTTTGCCTCTGGCTTGTATGCAGAGTGACAAGATGACATCCTTCACCATCCACCCATTTTCAAGACACCTTCATGATGTGGCATCCTTCCCAGGGGGTATTCTGGCTCACACACAGGTTTCCAGTTGTCCTCCAACAATCTAAATACACGAAACAAGTTTCTCTGTTCCCATTTCTATTTCTGCATTACATTGATAAGCCACCTAAAAAAACAATCTGCAGGAGAAAAAAAAACCCTATTCCATATAAAAAGAAACAGGACACAGAAGCTTCTTCAATTAAACCAGAAAAAAGTGAATGCTACATGAACTTGAAAACCTTCATGAATCAGGATAAGTGCTCCTCTGGATTTCATTTTAGGATTTCCCCCATTCCTTACTATGGAACTGAGACACCCTCACAAAAATATCACTTCTCCTCCCCAGAAGTGCTGGCAAGGGGACTTTTCCCACTTGCAGCCCTCCCTGGGACACCTTTCCAGTGCTGCTCCACTAAAAGCTGCAGGGCACAGCCAGCAGAAATCCCACCTGCACATCCCTCCAGCTGCTGGAACAAGAGGCACGATGACCTTGGCTCCTTTGAAATTTCAAGGTAGTTGGTTCAATACTCACCTTTCATCCAGATTTCCTACTTAAGCACATTATCTATCAGGCACATTTCTTAGAGCCTGCCTGCCCAGCACCCGTGCCAGGCTCCCCACTTGCTGACGTGCTCCCATCTCCTTCAGAAACTGGAAGAGCTCACAACATTGCTTCAGTCATTCTGAAAAAAAAAGGGGGGGGAACAAACCACATCTGTCCCAGCCAGCACACCCGCTGGGTGACTGTGCCCATCCTTCATTTAACAAAAGAATTGCACTTTTGTTCCCCTAAACAGAGCCCGTGCCACAGAAAAGAACAATTTCTGACCTCCAGTGCTCTGTTTCTACTTGCACCTGACTTCCTCTGCTGATTTCCTAACACACCCTTTGCTTTTTGCATTTGAATCTCAGGTTCCACCCCCCCACAGACCCCACATTTCATGGAATATTCATTCAGTTTAGGTCCAGAGGATTAGCTTACTAGAGAAGACAAATAAATTGTAGCTCCATCTGGCTAATGAGCCACTGGTAGCTTAGCTCCAGCATGTTAGAAATAAGGCTTGGATCCCAAGACACACAATCTCCAGGGATTTCTGCCTTTTTGAAAAACTAACATTAAAGGGGAGAAAAATATAGGTACCAAGGCTTTTTTTTATTATTATTAAATACTAAGCAGTTTAAGAGATATGGTTTAGCTAAAGCAACAGCTTCTTTAATTGGGGTATTTTGCCTGGGATTTTCTCAAGCTGGCAAAAGGACTGAAAGGAAGCCTTCACATCCACCAGTCACTAAAAACCCAGCAAGAAATCTCCATGGAGCATTCAATAAACTCCTCAAATAGATAACAGCATTTTTTCCTTAAGCTGCCCGGGGTTAGTGACACACTCTCAATCAGCCAGCTGCAAAAAGGATTCTCCTAGCAAACAGCTTCACCCCCAAACCCATCTCAGTTCCAGACATGGAAACCAAACCCAGATGTGCCACAGATAAAATCCAATATTAAACAAGATGCTGAGCCACTCCATGCCTGTTCCCCACCCACACAATGGGAGCACCCAGCTCTCTGGGACTTTGTTCATGAGCATTGACTAAATCCTGCTGGGCTCAGGCTCTAGGAAGGAGGGCTGCCAAAAAAAAAAACAAAAAAAACCCCAAAAAACCTCAAGGCAGTTCATTCACCATCAGCATCTACAGCAGAAGAAAAATCTCCAGAGTTAGAACTCAGGTTTGTTCAGTTTGGGAGTTTTGGATTTTTAAGCAGCTTTATGTGTCACTGAAAAAACAAAATGTGTTCTTGATGCCCCAAGACTCAAAAGTCAGCAGAGCTTCTGCAAGGTGACAGTAAGAGGCAGAGTGAAAGCTGAGCTGGCAGAGCAGGCAGGAATTCCCATAAAATCCATCAAATTTCCTCCAAGTTTGTTAACACCTGGATAATTTCAGGAGATGAGCAATGCTGGGAACGATGGGAGCCCTTGCCATGACTCAACATCCTTCTCCATCTTCCCATTCCAGGCTTATCCATTCCCAAAAAAACAACCACCACTGTTCAGTGAACACCACTGAGGAGGCAACTGCATCCAAGCACTGTTTTTAACACAGAAAAATAAGATATTACACATAATACTCATGTAGGGAAAAAGACACAGCTCCCAGTAAAACCAAAGGCAAACTTCTTACAGGTCACTTGAACCTACACAACTAAGAGGTGTGCAGGAAGCATCCACCACCTAGAAAACCTGTAAATTTAAATGGCCCAACCAGTTTTTCACCCAGTTGGCAATTTAAACTATTTCTTAATTATTACTTTTTTTAAACTCTACTTTGACAGCTTGATTTCCATGCTCCATTTACAGAAGTCCTCTCAAAACTAAAACTTAGGGGGAAGCATAATAAACAGCAGCTCAAGCTTTGAGTTTGGTTCATTTAAATACTTGTCCTGACAGCAGGATTGGTGCAGCAACAGAATCAGGCTGCAGACACTGGAAATTACAGACTGAGCCTTTCCCATACTGCAGTTACTCTTCTCTGGGAAGGAGAAATGTTCAAGTGAAGCTCAACAGTGCTTGACACCCCCTGCAAACTGCTGCCAGCAAGAGGAGGATGAGACTTGTCAATAAATCTTGTTCTTCTCCACTTGATTACACTGATACAATTAAGCCATTTGCAGAGCACAATCTCAGGGCTTCAAATACCCTCCAGGTAAATATTTTCCATTCCAAACATGCTGCTGTTTGTGCCATCTGTTGGGCTCTGCCTGCTCTCAGTTGCTTGATGTTAGTTAACACAGACACTCCAGTTTATTAAATTCCAGAAAAGAGGAGCTTTGCTTCAACAAAACCCCTTTTTAGTTTTTTGGTTTGGGTTTTAATACATCTTCAGAGCCAACACCTGACAAAAACACAGCAGCAGGGAGACCAAGCTGGGGGTACAACCAGGTTGTCACCACTACCTGGCAGGTGACCTTGCTCTGGTCCATAGTAGCAAGCACCTGGGTACCCCCTGCAGGGATTTGCTGGGAGAGTGCAGGAAGTTTCTTGGCCATCCAGGCAAGCTGATACAGGTTGAGGCAGGGCAGAGATTCCCCATGTGGCAGCTGACGCCCTGAAACCACCTGGGCTGCAGGAGAAAGCCCAGAGTTGGAATTAACAGCAGTGAAAGTGGAAGAAGCAAGCTCACATTTATCCAGGGATAACAGCACACGTGCTGGCTGTTGGCAAGGGGGAAGGTGGAATATCAAGCCCTGCTCTCCTGACCAGCAGCTTGCCCAAATATCCCAAAATCCCAACACAGGGCTCACTGAAGTATGAGCAGAATGACACTGATACTGCTCAAGACTGAAAAGTCTTAGGAAACCAAAGCTTTTCCTACAGTTTTTGCAAGTGCATGTTATTTGGGATAAAAACTGGCCCCCATCTGGGCCAGAGGAAAAAGTCTTTGACCTCACCAGACTTCAGAAACTAAGATTTCCCTTAAAACCATTAACTTCTAACACACATCTTATCTCCAAAATCAGAAGATAAGGAATTATCTTTACATTACCTTCCTTCTCAGGTGCCTGGAAAGGATCAAAGGTTTCTTTATTCCAGCAGGAGGGAGCTGGGGGAAGATTGCACCCCAAGAGGGCTCTCAGCATTACTCAGCAAGTCTGCATCTTCCCAGCCTTATTTTCAGGGAGTTCCCAAGGCCTCCCTGGCTCCTTCCATCATGCACTCATGTACAGACGTGCTCTGCCCACATCATGAACGAGCTGAGAAGTATTTAAACACCCAAGCAGCAAGCTCAGTCTTTCAGGCAACCATTTCCCCCCTTCCCTGCTCTCCTGGTGAGCAGAGATCAGACCCAACCTTTGCTCTTCAATCACCATCTGATTCTGTGCATGGGGAACTGGGAAATTATATTTAAAATACAAAGGAAAAAAAAAAAAAAAAACAAAAAAACACAACCTGATTTTTCTCACTTTCACAAAGGAGCAAAGAGAAGGAAAATCTAAACTAAAGGTTGAAGCAGACACCATCTTCCTCAGCTGGTGGCTTTGCTCACATCCCAAGCAGGCAGTGCTAGCAGCCAAGGTCACTGGCTTGGTCACACAGCAGCTCCAGAAGATCCCCTGTTCCATCTGTTGCTTTCCATCCTCCAAATTCCACCAGAAGGGATAGGTCAGTGAGGGCTGCACAAGAAGCCACACCAGAGAGTGCATGATGCTGATGTTAAGGCAAGGAAAGCCATCAGAGGCACTGCCTCTGTGAGCAAAAGCCAAAGCTGCCAGAAAGAGCCAACAAACCCAGCCAGCAAGGCAGCTGCATCTTTAATTGTATTTTAAAAAAATAGAATAATAATTAAATTTACATTTCCAATAGTCTCAACATATTGGCTTGATTAACCTCCCCCCAGCTGCTTTGCAAGGTCTGGCTATCACAGGCTTGCTCAAGGTGTGACAATACCTTGTCACAAACCCAGCATTGATTAACTCTGGGCTTTGCAGGCAACGCTGGGACTTGGGGCTTTGCCAAGACCATAGTAATGCAGGATTACATACTAAAAATAAAGAGACAAAGTGAGGAGATCAATGGCCAAAGCTGAGTTTAGATTACCAGTCTGAGCAGGAGTTCTGCAAGTCATCATAGAATCATAGAATGAGCCGGGTTGGAAGGGACCTCAGAGCTCATCAAGTCCAACCCTTGATCCACCGGTGAGGTTGCTAGACCATGGCACTGAGTGCCACATCCAGTCTCTTTTTAAATGTCTCCAGGGACGGAGAATCCACCACCTCACCGGGCAGTCCATTCCAATGCCTGATCACCCTCTCCATAAAGAAATTCTTTCTAATATCCAACCTGAACCTCCCCTGGCACAACTTGAGACCGTGTCCTCTTGTCTTGCTGAGAGGTGCCTGGGAAAAGAGACCAACCCCCCCCTGGCTCCAACCTCCTTTCAGGGAGTTGTAGAGAGTGATGAGGTCTCCCCTGAGCCTCCTCTTCTCCAGGCTGAACAGCCCCAGCTCCCTCAGCCTCTCCTCATAGGATCTGTGCTCCAGTCCCTTCACCAGCCTGGTTGCCCTCCTTTGGACCTGCTCCAGCACCTCAATCTCCTTCCTGACCTGAGGGGCCCAGAACTGGACACAGGACTCGAGGTGTGGCCTCACCAGGGCTGAGTACATGCAGTATTCTGAGTGTCAAGAGCTCTCCTGCAACACAATCCCATCCAGCATCAGAAGCCAGGTACAGATTTCTGCTGGGACTCTTGGGTCAGCCAGGCAGAAGCATTAAACACACCCAACCACACCTGAAATGTGTTTTGTGCCCAGCAGCTGGATAGGAGGGAAGAATCAGGCCATGCCTGTTATTGCAGTCAGCTGTCTGGAGAGTTAACAGAGGTTTGTACAGGCCAAGTCCATGTGACAGTCCACAGAAGCTGGGGTTTACCACACACAAAAGCCATTTACACAAGTTTAAAGCCACTATTCACCTCAACAAAGACCTCTTGACATCTGTTGCAGTCTGTTGTGTAAATATATATATTCACAGTATAATCTTCACCTCAGATCCATAGAAAGCCTCAGAGTGCAGCCATCCTGCCCCAAAACTGGGGGCAGATAGAGCTGGCTCTGCTCAGGGTTTCACCCTCTCCTGGGACACAGGGTTTTTGCATTACCAGCAAAACTGTTTCCAGCTTTACAGCTGGGGTCACAGAACTCCTCATCACCCAGCTTAGCCCCTGCTCCATCTGCTGACACCACTGCATGCAGAGTCATTCCCCAAGTTGGCTCTGCCAGAACAAGGCAGGTGAACTGTCTTAGCTGGGAGGGTATCAGGGTATCTTACTCCAACACAGCTTAATCCTGCTCTGACACAGGAGTAAGTTGCACTAGCATAAGGATATTTATTCTGAGACTTCTGTACCTCTCCTTGCCATGCTCTACTACCTTAACTTGATTAAAACAAGCTCTACTGCACCCAAAGCAATTATACAGTTGACTCCCCTCCAGTCAGAAAAGAGGCAGAGTCTCAAATTCCAAATATATTAAAAAAAAACCAACCCACATCTCTGGAGAAATTTGGGGCTGCTACAGCCCTTTCCTGTCCTTAAATCCAATTCAGTTCTGCAAGCACAGGGCAGAGGAAAGCAGGTAGAAGCAGTAGTTGCTCAGTACTCAAATTCCTCTCATATTTTCACAGCAATCTGCAAATTAAAAACAGCTGGAATGAAACCTTGCTCCTTTCTCCTAAAATATAGCTAAATATACATTCCTGTGTTATGTATTCTTCTTTAGATTTTAAAAAATAAATGCAAAGAGGAAGCAGAAAGAAAAGAGGAAAAGACCTCCAGTCCAGCTTCTTTTTTTTTTTTTTTTTTTGCCTTTGAATTTCACTGTGAAAGTATGAATGGCATTCCAGTACTGGGAGGCTAATGCTCATTAAAAAACCAACCCAGGTTTTTATACACAAGAGCTGCAAATAGTCAAGGAAAAGACCCAAGTGTATTATCTGCCTATTCATGCCAGAAGAGGTAATAACCTGCCCAGGAGCCTCACACAGACCCATTTATCCTCAGGCTGCCTGCCCATGCCTCACCTCCCTGGGCAGCCACAAGCTGTCCTCTGCTTGGAATTCAGGGCAAAGCAGATGTCCTCAGCAGCAGAATTATGAGAATCCCATGACAGACTGCTAACAAGAAGGGGATTTTGTTTAGGGGATGTATTTCTGAAGCTTGCACATACCTACAAAAAGGTTCGTCTTCATTTCTTGCTGGACTCTCCAAATTTCTGCTCAGCTTGGCTCTTAGCCATATGGCTCAGGGGACATTTTGGGAAACTTGAACTTCTCCAAGAAAGTTTCAAACCCTACCACTTGTTCTGTGGGTCTCCAGACCAACTCAGTGCTAAAACTTTCCTCCAAATTCCTTGCCAAAGCAGCAGAAGCAGCAATGGGGTAGCAAAAAACCAAAAGTCACCTGAAGAGCTGTTAGGACAGAATTTCTACAGCTGAATTCAGTATTGAAGGGAGTTCTGTATAGCTGAATTTATTAACCTTTGTACCTCCACACCCCAATGGCAAGGAGACTGCCAAAGCAATCCCACAACCAAGCCAGGTACAGCCTGACAGCTCATGCTGGTGCTTTCACAAAGTTTCCAGCCATGGTGAACAAGGTCTTGCAGGAACTCAGGGAGCAGGGAGCCATCCCTCCAACTGAGCTGGGAGAAGATAAGAAGCCTTGAAATAAAGGAGAAAACTTCACAATTTCCCTATAGCAATGCATCACCCAAGTCTTCCTGCAAGAATATATTAAATTCATGGTAGGGCTATTAACTTTGTTCAGATTAGAATTTCTTTCCCCTATAAAAATGAATCAGGCAAAGATATTCTCAGTCTGAATACCATAAAAATGACTTTATCCAGCTTTATTTTTATATGTGTATTTAACAGAGAAGAACAGAACTTGTCTTCTGCCAACAAAGACAGGTATTAAGCCAGAAGAATCTATTTAGCTTCAGACTTCTTAACCAGACAAGATTTTACTGAAGTGGCCACAGACTTTCACCCCGTTGCAAAAGGAACAAAGGAAGAGGAAATGAGTAATCAAAGAAGCAGCATAACATTAATATATTTTGGTATGTCCAAAAGGAAAACTGTAGTGTGTATTTTTAACATTCCCAACAGGAGAAGGCACTGCCACACATACACCAGCTGCCAGTGAGGAAAAAAAAAAAGAGAAAAAGTGAAGCTGTGTCCCAGAGGAGTTCTGTATTTTCTATTTCCCAGCATCAGCTCCTTCATACCAGGGTGAAAGTACCATCAGCCAATCCAGAAATGGCATCTTCAGCTAATGACACACCAGGAAAGGAGGCACACCTGGGGCAAAGAGCCCCTGATACTGAGTGCACTTTTGGCTCAAACTGTAGGAGAAACCCAGTCTGGAGAGGTGCTCCGAAGGGAAAAGGTGAGGATTTCTTGGAGTGCTGCTGCCAGCATGGACTTGTGAGAGTCCCACAGCCCCCCAGCTCTGCTGAGCAAGGGATACCCTCACTCCTGGGCTGATAGGAGGGGAAGAGAAGTCTCTCCCTGCCCTGGGTGACATGCAACAAGTCACAGCTGACCCACAAACTGCAGAGCACAACCCCACTCTGCACCTTCCCATGCTGAACTCCCCCAAACTCCTCAAAACTTTTCATCACCTGCACATGTAAAGGACCCAGGCTGCCAGCAAAATACTGCTCCTTCCTAGAATCATTTTTGTTGGAAAAAACTTTTAAAATCATCAACTCCAGTGATTAATCCAGCACTGCCAAGGCCACCACTAAACCAGCTTTGAAATCCCTCCAGGGATGGGGACTCCACCACTGCCCTGGGCAGCCTGGGCCAGGGCCTGACCACCGTGGCAATAAGTAAATTTTTTCTAATACCCATCTTAAAAGAAAAAAAAAAAAGCATGTTTTCCTTGCAATTACTTTGCCATGGCACCTACACAAGCCAAGCCACTGGTGTCCCAGTACAACTTGGATTTCATGGCTGGTTTTTCATCCTGGGTTCAGCTGCCACCCTAACAGATTTGCTCAGAGCCAACAGGGCCCGAAGGACCACGGTGATAAACCCAAAAAGGGTTTTCAAACCCCTTCCTAAAAGACATCCAAACCAATCAATCTAGCAACAGCCTGCTATGGTCATTTGTGCAGTGGGATGGCAGAGCACAAAAGCATTGCTTGCTCAGTCAGAGAGGAGCTGGACTGCTGCCTGCCTGTCCGACTGAATTGTTCCTGCACTTCAGAATTAAGGGCTCCAATTCACCCTTTTTCAAATGCCAAACCCCTAAAGACTTGTTGTAACAAAACCATTCTAAATACTAACTGGGAAGCTACTGCTGGACCAACTGTAGTTGTTCAGATCTCCCTTGCTCCACTGCTGTGAAGTGCAAAGGATGCAGAGAAACTAATATTGTGTGTTTCTGCAGAGGGATTTGTTATCAACCACCCTGTATGCAGCCAGAAGCCTGAAGCTTAAGCAGGTCTTTACCCTGGTATTGTAAAATGATAGCCTCAGTCATTCCACCACCAAGATTTTCCCATTATTTCTGTTCAGTCTGCTGTTCCACACAACCATACAAAGAGATTGGACCACTGACAAAAATAAAAAAAAATAAATAAAAAAATTTGCTTCGTTAACCTCTCAGTGACTCAATGATCCCATTGTTAAACAGCACTGGACAAAAGGAGAGGCTGCCAGCAGAAGGATGCTCTCCTCTGTTGGAATTCCTAAAGGAAAATGAGATTGACCTGTACTGGAAACAGGCTGCAAGTTTAAGAGCTGTTAACTCACAGAAGGAAATCAAAACTCTTAAATGATTGTGAATTATATCAGATGGAGATGCTTTCATGTGGTTTCTTCTAACTACCTGAAGATAGTATTTAATGCACACATTATGTCTTGAGCAGTTGAGGGATTTCAGTTTTTTTCTAAAGGGAAAGGAGGTGTGATTGCTGCATCAAAATTGCTTTAAGAGTGGCACAGACCTAGCTAAATGAGACCATCAGAAAGCAGCATTTGAAACAAGACTGCTGTACCCCATTATTAGGCTAAGTCTTGATAATTCTTCAGATGGAAAGGGAGATAAAAATCAACAGGCAAGATTTTCCTCCCTTCTCACCACATCCAGTATAATGAAATTATTTTTAAAAGTGGAAAAAAAATATTCATCACTTGATCATAGCTCACAGAGCAAGAATAAATTTTCAGACATGCCAAGAGTTTCAATCTCAGGGTATGCAGTTAGGTCTGAACCCCAAGATTTTACAAGGGCAATTTTAGTTTAGGCTAAGACAACAGGACAAATGCAGACTATAAAAGTCAGAGACCCCAGAAGTTGACAGAGGTGACATAAATAGAGTTATCATCAACGTGCACAGCAGGAGTGCCAAACTAGGACTTGGGAAGTGTGAGTACTATGAGCCTCTCCAGGCTGGAATTGCCTCCTCTTCAGCCTGCACAGCTGGCTCAGCACTGCATCAGCAGGTCTATTTTTGCATTTCTTACTCTAAAGTCACCAAAACACTGGAAAATCCAAACAGCCAGGCTTGAGCAGGCATTGCTTGCTCCCCTTGGTTCCTCCTGTGAACTACACCCAAGCCAAGAAGGGCCAGACCCCAGAGATCAGCTTCCTCTGGCTCATACCTTGCAGGGTGGGGTTGAAGCCAGAGCACAATGCTGGCAGAGGAACAAATGGGTAGGGACCAGCCCACGAATGCATTTTGATCACAAGTTGGAAAAAACCCTCTCAAGCATCAATCCCATGAAGCAGTCAGTGCTGTAACAGCAGATCTGCAGCCTCCAAGCAGAGCCTGGGTGCTGTGGTTTATTTCACCTGGTTGTGCACCCTCTCACCATTCCTGCCACTTGGCTCCAGAGGTGAACCAGAGCCCTAGGACTGCAGGGAACATTTTAACTGAGATAAGAGGCATCTACCACTCTTTTGCTAGCAGCCATCAATGAGTTTTAATCCATACTTACACGAGGAATGACACCTCCAAAAGAGGGGTTGGATTTTCTTACAGCTAGGCATTGAATTTAAAATCATTTGCCAGGTTACAGCATTGTTGATGCTGTATTTATAGAGCCCTTCCAAAACTGGGGATGTGGAGAGGTGCATTCAGGACTGAATTTGGACCTCAGAACTTCTGCTGGTGATGGGCTTCCCACAATACTGATACTTCTGCTCCAGTACAAATTTGCACCAAAGGCTGCACAGATTTCTACTGCCAAGAATTCCAGAGCAGATATGAATTAGTTTGACTGCTCCATAGCAAAGCTGTCCCTCAACATCTATCCTGAAGTATGTTATCATGAAGGCATAAAGATAGCACTTCTATATCCAAGCCAGATCCTTTATGCTGCACAACATGCTGTTGCTGATGCCCTTAGAAATAAAGTTTCAAAGTGGTTAATGGACTAAAGAGGCTTTAGAAGAAATCCCTATTGCACTGGCTCCACACAAGTTACCCCCAGTGTATTTTCAAAGTGTAAGTTGCATTCTGAGCTGAACTTTAAATTCCATTGAAAAGCACAGCATAAAGTTTAAGAAATTGCTGAACAGCAGTCATTCCTCTTCTGAGACCGGTGATAAATTCAGGTCCTTCTCCACTCAGAATCAGTTTCATTCTGGTGGGAAAAGACCTTGAAGGCCATGAGTCCAACCACTAACCTAACTCTACCAAGCCCAGTGCTTAAACCATGCTCCTAAGCACCACATCTTCATGTCCTTTAAACATCTCCAGGGATGGTGATGGGACCACCTCCCCTGGGCAGCCTCTGCCAGTGTTTTCATTACCCTTTCTGTGAAGAAGTTTCTTTTAATATCTTATCTAAACCTCCACTGGCACAACTTCAAGACAAGGCATGCAGCACACTCACCAAGGGCAGCATTAAGAGCTCATCTCATCACCTATCCCCAACACCTCCTGCACTCTGACAGGGACCTCACAGCCTCCACCTCCACTCAGACACCAGCTTTCCAACTTCCACACTGAGGAAGTACCACCACACAGTCCATAAGACTTTTTTTTTTTCACCTTGTTAACATCTGAGCTCCACTTAGCAGGCTGCTGAAGGTAGTCACACCTTAAAAAAAAATAAAAAAAAATATAATCACACACAGCTTGTGACACCTCAGTGCACAACCCCTTTGTGATCTGGGCAGGCAGCTTCAGAAGGTCACAGGCTCAGGAACCAGTGCAGTATTCCAGCAGATTCCAAGGCAGTGTTTGCACACTGAGTAGCAGACTCCAGCTCCCCTCCAGCATCAGGGAAAAGGCTCCAGCTCCTTCTGAGAGTTGCCTGGCACATTTAAATGACACCTGGGCCATGTGGTGAAGGAGATGTCCTTAAGCACCTTCCTCCTGTGGCTCCAGTAGCAGCCCAGCAGATCCTGCAACACCCCTCTGCCATCCTGGTCTCAGTCCACTGTGTAACCTCACATACAGGTAAGTGTTGGGAGCTGGGAGACAATCCATGAGAATCCCCCTAAAAAGATGTGTTGAAAACGCATCTCTAAGGATTTCCTGGGTTTTTCCACTGGAGATCATAAAGACCAAGTCTCTAAGGTTCCCAAAGGAACTTCAAATAAACACTTCACTCCTTTCAGAATTTTGATTCCAAGTCAATAACCCAACAGCCCAGGGTTCTTCCCCAAAAACAGCCCCATAACACATGCATGCACACCCACCCAAACACTCAGCTTCACTCATCTGAACCTGAGAATACACCAGGTTGTTAAAAAGGCCTAAAAATGCTCAGCCACAGAAATGCAGAGTAATTGAGGTTGTTCTTCTCATGCTTCTCTGAGTCCTCACTCCCCTTGCTTTGCTCTCCCACTGCCTGCTCCTCCTTTACCATGTGAAGATTGAACAAACACTTCACTGCAACCACATAGATCTAAACTCACTTGCCTCCAAATCTGATTACACCTCAAGCTATTACTCCAGTAGTCTAGCAAGAAATCCACTTAGAAATAGGTACAAACCTGAGGCCAAGAAATTCCTTCTTTTAGTACCCAAACAGCACAGAAAAAGAGGTAGAAGCTGGGAGATGGAAGGTGGGGGGGCTGAAAAGCAGACTTGTAATGGAAACATCTGAGCAAGAATTCTCACAAGCCTTTAAAACTCCTGAAACCTAACCCCTTTGCTATCAGTTTCCACATCTCCTCAGCCTGCAGACTGTAGCATCCAGGCCACAACTGTGCCTCAGCAGCTCTCCCACCACACTCTGCACCTCACCAGCTCCACGTACTGAAGACCCCCAAGGCAGAGAAGCAGCATCCCTGTTCCTCCCAACCCCTGGCCTGGTGCACTGCCTCCCCCCTGCAGAGAAAGCCTCACTTCATTGTGCATTTTGTACTAGGCTCTAACCCATTAAAAGCTACTTTAAAAAAATATATCTGTTTTTACATACACACACACACACTAAGCTGTAAAGAGGTTTACTAAATTTAGCATGCAACCCAATCCTAGGAGCAGTGTAGCAGGAGCTGTAGATATGGAAATGACCTCAAGTGAAGGTAACAAGGGGGGATTGGTGATACTCCCCATTGAGCTGCCATGGGAAAGCCCAAGGCACCCAGTAAAATCTCAACATGACCTTCACAAATCCTCCCAGCAGCTTGGTGGTTTCCAAGGTTCTGAGGTGCTACCTTTGCCTCTCTTCTGGCCAATGTTCCTCACTGTCCACACTAGGACAGGCTTGGCAAGGACAACTTGCCAAGGAAGGATTTTAGGGCAGAACAGGTCCTCCTTGATCAGAGTTTCAACCTGCAGAAGTGAAGCTTTAATGGGCCTCCACCACCACAGCTGTAAATACAAAGCAAGGCAGTGCCAAGAGAAAAAGCAGCACAGTTATCAGCAGCTGAAGCCACACACACTGCCAACAGGTATTTACACCAGCAAGGACCTGCAGGTGTGACACAGGACACAGCATCCACCTGTAAACTTCATTCTTCCCCACTGAGAACTCCAGATGCCACCTGGTCCAAGAGAAGGACATGCTGAGTCTCAGCAGAGGACAGCAAGTTAAAAGGGGGCAGCAAACCCCCCACCTAGCCTCAGGGGAAGGACCCTCCCTGGCACAGCACTGCTACACTTGGATCATTTCTCAGGTTGGAAGATGTCCTGCAGAAAACCAGCTGGGTCTCAGGTGTACCTGGAGCTGAAGGAGGGCAGCAGAGATGCTGCAGTTGGTTTCACATCCTTGTTTTTAAGTACTGGGCACAGCACAGCCTTATGAAAAAGACAATGCCTTCACGAAAGCCAAGCTGGGATGTCCCCACACAACATCAGCAATGACTTAGTGGACAAAGCAGCACTGATCATCACCAGTGCTTTCAGACTGGTTTGGGAGGCAGGAAGAAAAACTCTTTCCTGGGACCAGGCTGGGCCTCCCATCCATACCACAGCAGAGACCCTGAAGAGAAGAGCCCTGAGGGAACAGCCTCGATGAGAGCAGGAGAGCAGTTTCCCACTCACCCACCCCCTGCCAGACCCAACAAACCCAGACACCAATGGGACCAAGGGAACAGCATCAAGCAGCTGGTTTGCTGCTGACCTCTTGGCATCTCCAGCCACAGGCACTTGGCTTCAGCTTTCCCTCAGGTTAAATGGGAGAATAATCACCTTCCACCCTGCCTGCAAGCCAGGACAGGTGGATAATCCTGGGGGAGATCCTGGCAGCAGCACAGGGCAGGCACCTGGCAGAGAGACCTCTCCACAAGCCAGATGCAAGTCATCACCTTTAAAACCAATGCCACCCAGCAGCCCCCCAACCATCCACTTCCACCAGTAAATTGGGCTTTTTTTTCCTTCATACTCAGAATATGGATTTTTCAACTTAAAATTCCATAATACACAGGCTGAGGAAAAAAAAAAAAAAAAAAAAAAAAAAAAAAGTACTTGTAGCCAGTGGCCAGATTAAAGCAGCAATAATAAAATTATCAGCTGACTGATGTTACAGGCTCTCTTATCAGTCAGTCACAATCCAGTCCAATCCTGGCACACTCCCCAAAGAGCTGCACCTTGTGCAATAGCTTAGTCATCATCTCCCTTGACAGCCACGCACTTGCAAATAGATTATGAGTCCACTCACATTTTCCCATGGAATTTTTTCCCCTCCACCCTACTACAAGGAGGCCGGGACCAGAAAACCAGGGAGCTGAGGAGTAAGCAGCTCAGCCCTGGGCAGGGGAGAAGATAACACTCTTATCTCCTGGCCTCAACAACTTCCTTCCTGTGTGGCTGCAGGCAGACAAAAGACACCTTTCACATCACAGACAGCAACAAGATGCACTGAAATTTGTCACAGCTCTGAAATAAAATACCCTGCTTCCCATTTTCAGTCCATACAAGAGAGTGTGTAAAGCAGAACCAAGGCAGCATTTCTTCAAGAAACCCTTGCAGGGTGGGATTTGGAAGCAAAAGAATAAGGAGCCCAAAATAACTCAGGGTCAGTTTATATTGCTCTGGCAGGTGACACAGCTAAAAGAAAGATGATAACACAGGACCCGAGGTACTTCCCCCCCTCAGGATGAGAGCTGGATTGTTTTTGGAAGCTCCATGAATCAGAGGCATAAATATACCAGGCTTTAAAAGCCTTTGACACCCACGTAATTCTGAACCCAAGCTTTTTTTTCCCTGGGTCATTCAACACATGCTCAAGAAGCCAGACACTGGAGAGGCAGCCTGAGAAGTTTAACTATTCAATTAACACAGGCAATCAAAGAAATGAGAACTTGGGTTTTGCTGGACAACATCAACCCACTTCTTCTAGGATGGAAAAAGCCCTCCCTGATTCATTCAACAACAACCTGAAGGAAACCAGGAGTTTTGCTCTTATTTCCTCAACTTTACAGCATGAAAGGGCTGCAAGATGTTTTCTGCAGCAGGGGAGTGCTTAACCATGCACTGGCTGTTCTGGAGCAGAGCAGTGATTTCCAGGATTGCCTGGCTGCAAGCAGACCCAGACAGAACAGCAGAGGCAGCAGGATCAGCCAGGAGGAGGGTGCTCACCAGGAAAGAGCAAAAACCTGCAAGAAATGCCACTTCCTAAACTTGACTGCCACTAAAAATCCTGCACACCTGACAGTGAGAGCAGCAGGGAGCTGTTACTGCTAGCGGAGGACAAGAGTATTTTTAAGAGGGGTTATTAGTGCAGGAAAATTAGTAGCTTGCCCATGTTACTAATTTCCAGGCACTTTCTCAGAGCTGGAACACAGCCTCGGTGATCTACAAGCAAAGATGAGGTTTCATTTGAAAAAGAAAAAAAACTACTCTTCTATCTAAGTCTTCTTGGGAAGAAAGGGGGAAGGAACATCATTTACTGCTCTTCAGTAACAGGAATTTAGAGCTGTGAATTTTGATAAACAGGCCAGCCACAAAGCACTAAGAAAAACAAGGAACATTGTAGAAAACAAGGAGGAACACTGCATAAAAGTAACTATTTTTCCTGTGATTAACCCAAAACTCTTTCAGTTCCTCCCCATCCCACACACACTGCACAGCACTATCCAAGGCTTGAAGCTCCTAAACTACTTCTTTGGATGATATATTTGCAAGAAGAGGAGAGAGTATTCTTTATTTGACTTAGAGAGTCAAAAAAGTTTTTCAGTTTTCCTGTCCATATGTACTACTGAAACCATTTCTGTTTCCCTGGTTTCTATGGCATCTACAAGACTACTTAAAAAAATGGGAAGCATTAAAAAGGATCATCAGATTTGCATTCTTTAGCACCTCAGATTATTACAGTTTCCACAGGCACGACTTCAATTAAAGAATGCCCATATTTGAGTGGATTTTGGCATTTCTTGTACCAAGACACTGGAGCATCCAGGCTGACAGGATGAGAAGGCAGAAAAATTTGTGTTCCCAGGAGATCTCAGTTTAATTTTGCTGCATGGATAGCTAGAGCACCAAGCCAGCACTCTACCCACTACCTATATTTAGGGCCTAAGTTGACCTGACAGTGCCCTGATAAGCTCATTTATTAAGATTCATTTATTCATTCTAATATAATCTAATTAGAGTGCAGCACTCCTGCACACTGGCACAGTGGCAACCAAGGGAGGATGAGTTCAAACACAGGGAGCCTGGGCCAGATGATGCTTTGGTTCTCACCTGGGGGTGGAAAAAAACCCTCACAGAGGAAAGGCAGGGATTGCAGATGCCTCTGTACTGTCTCCCTGCTCAGAGAAGCACCTGGATCTGCTCTGCTTCTCTCCCCACCACCAGCTAAAAATAATTCTTCAATTGGAAGAAGCAGCAGAGTCCAGGTCAAGGTATGGTGCTTGCTGCTCCTGTCTCCCTGGGGATAACAGCCAGTGTTAATCACTGTGGGGGGAAAAAAAAGCAGGAATCCAAGACTCTCACACAATGCCCAGACCAACAGGCACAGAGATGTTCCCAACTGGAGACCACAGGCATCAGCATGAAAAAAGTGCCAAGAAATCCACATGGTATGAAATTACCTTTGAGGGTCCATTCTGGCACAAAATAGAAACTTTTCAAAGCTGAGAAGCAACCTGTCTGCCACAGCCAGCTGTAGTTCAGGCATGCAAAGAGGAAGAAGGCCTTTACATTTCTAAAAACACAAATAAATGATGGGTTTTCTAAAGGTATCATGTATCTCATTTGCTTAGACATCCTGCAGAAGGATGAGAGGAGAAACACATTCCTGAGAGTCATGAGCTGCTGATTCTCCAATCTATCATCTCCATAGTTCATGCACACTCATTAATAAGAAGGGATTTGTCTGGGACAGATTTAGCCCAGCAACTCCCTATCTCATTAGCCTCAAACAATGACCCAAGGAATGTCAAAAAGTCTGAAAGCTTAGCACAGCTAGTAGGCCCCCCAAAAATATTTTTTTTTTTTTAAATAGGCCATTCCTGCTGCTTTGCCAGCACAGAGCAGGAAACTTTAGATCTAAACACAGATGCATAAAATTCCCTGTATATTGAACAGGTTTTGATAGGTAAAGGCAAAAGGTTTGCACTGACAAGGAAATTCTGAGAATATTAACAAGAGAACAATAGGAAGAGACTTGAAGACTTTTACTTGTTTCATTAATCAAAACAAGTGGCCAAGAGGGGATCCAGCTGCTGCCTCTAATTACACCAGGATAGAACAATCCTTTAAAGCAAATGGCAACACCAGAACAAAACCAAATTCAATGGGCAGACCATAAACACAGCCAGGATGGAAATTCAGCAATTGCTCCAAGGCTTAGAAGAGGCTCTCCAGGACTTCTCCCTCGAAGATGGGGGGCAAAGAATAAACAGATCAAGCTTCACCTTAAAAACAGTTATGATACCAAAAGCAGCCACAGCATGGAGAGGGAAACTAAACTTGATTGGGGACTCTCTTCCACTCCCAGGTTCTTATCAGCCCGCTTGCTGCCACGGCTTTTGGAGCAGACAGCAGGGATGAAGAATTACCTTCCTGTCTTCTGCTTCTTCTCCACCCCTCCAGGATGGCACGGGGAGCATTCCTGCTATTTACTCAGGCACGTAACTGTGGTCTGAGCAGGAAACTAAAGTTGGGAGCTGAAGCTTTCAAGAAGTCAACAGCAAGAGGTGGGCGTCTTGGCAGCAGCGAGGGGAAGGGATTAGGAGCAACCAAGTTCAGTGCTTAAAATAAAACACGTCCTCTCCCTGCTTGTCCTTATGCTTAAGGGTGCTAGTCAAAAACTTATTTAATCTATACACATCACCTCTGGAATCCACAGGGAGTTTCAGTTTCGGAAGGATTTTGTCAGCCCTGGGTTTATACTACAGAGGGTCAAGCAATGATTAGACACTTTTGAGCCAGCACCAAGAGTAAGAGCAGATGATGCAATGCAAAGCTGTTAGCTGGCTCACCCAATAACACAGAGTTTACACAGGCTCGAGTAAGTCTTTCCCTTTTCTTCAAGGCATTGCAAAAACCAAAGTTAACAGGCTGAGTTATCTGTCAAAGAGCTTTTATGATAGAGGGGAATAAAGGACCAAAATAAAAACTCATTGTATTCTTCATATTCTACTGCTACTTCTGGGAGCAGAATGCAACTCGAGACTGGCCAGACAAGGGGTGGGTGTAAAAATAAAAAATACTAACAAAAAAGGTATCTGTCAGTAACAGAGAATTAGGATTTCTCTCCAAACCCCAACCTTTCCCCTCTGCAGTTCCAGGCAAAAGTTATTTTAATCACTCTACGCAGAAAGCAGCATCAGCATATGAGGCAAGAGAAAAAATATGTGGTAAAGCCAGTTGCATAGCCTGTTCAGGGGCAGAAATTATAGTGCAGTTATAGGGAAGAGGTCCACAAGGCAGAGAAATGCTTCCAGCCCAAACCAAAGAGGAGGACGTTAGCGATCCACCGAGAGAACAGGCAAGAAAAATGTGAAGGGAGGAGGAACTTGGGAACTGAATCCCCTTTTAACTTTCACAGCAATCAATTTAGACTTTCTAGCATGGGATTTGTGCCTTGCCATATGTAAAGAGACACTAGGTAGAACTTGTCAAGTTACTGAATTCTGCCTGTTACTGGTATTCAGCCTACTGAATACCAGGTGTGTTGTTGGACAGAGGCAGCAATGGAAACATTAAAGGTGGAAATAAAAAATTAAAAGTGATAATTTTAAACAGAAGGGAATACAGCAGAGTATCAGCTCAGTTCCTGTTCCACCAAGCAAGAAATTATTTTAGAGTTTTTTCCAACAGTAATCCCAAAATACACAGCCTTTGAGAGGGGGGGGAAAAAAGGTTACAGAGTGCCAAGCCTCAAGCCCACAGGTGTATGCACATCACAAGAAAGCAGCGTTTAGCAGTGCCTAGTGCAGAAAAGATGCTCTGCTGTACGAATCTTAATAACCACTTCATTAAAATCCTTCATCAGCTGGGTACAAAAGATGCAGCTTTGCCACCTTAACTTTCCTTCTCCCCTCCACACCCCGCACACCAGAGGAGGAGGAGAGGCAGGAGGGGCATTAACACCTCCCACACCGCTGCTGTACCAAAGGGGCAATTTTTTAAGAAACCAAATAGCCCTGATAGACACAGCTTAAGGACAGAGGGGGGGAGGGAAGCAGAAGGTCTCGTCCAGAGCAATCACCACCACCAGAGGAACACAAAATGGGCCGGGCTGGGGCAGCGCAATGCTTCACTAAAGTTTGCCAGGCCGGCCCGGCGCTGCAGCATTCGGTTCAAGCCTCACCTTATCCAGCCAGCTGAAAACCACGGGAAATCCTTATAAATCAGATTTTGGGCATGGTTAATTTTTTTTTTTTTCTTTTTTAGCCGCCCTTCCCAGGCTCACGCCGCTGGTAAAGGGAAGATAACAACGCAGATCCAGAGAAAACCACTGGCACATCAATTTTTTTATTTTTTTTTTCCCACCTCATTTTTACCGCTGAGCTTGGCTTCGGGAAGGTTACCGGGAGTCGTCCCGCTCCCTCCCCCTCCAGCCAGAGGCCCCCGGCAGCAGCCGCCCCACGGCCTCGGGTGGGAGCGGCTTCTCCCCCCCCACCCCCTCAACCCCCG